>VZTI01000409.1:498948-540142 GCA_013397865.1 Struthidea cinerea | reverse complement strand
AACTCAAAAAAAAAAAAAAAAAAAAAAAAAAAAAAAAAAAAAAGGAAATTAATCAGAATACTCCAAAATCTTATTTGAGCATAAATACTACAGGAAGTGAGAAATTATGATGACCAAAACTATGATTATGAAATAGGTAAGTTTCATCTTTAGTATAATATTTGTCTGAAAGTCTTACTGCTGTGAAAGTCATCCTTAAAAGTTAGTGAAAAGAATCTTTGAAAAACCAAGTGAATAAAAATGTTACTTGCCTTCCTTCCTTCCTCACATTTTATCTACCTAAAATAGATGGATTAGTACAAAATGTGAAGGGAAGCCTTTAAACCCAGGGAAAAAATCCTGCTGCAGACCTTCTGCATCATTTAATTTTACTGTGCAAGTTCAGAAAGGGAAGACCGTGGAGAGAAAATATAATGCTAGGTGTCTTTGTGAATACCAGTGACCACATTAGGCTGTCACACACTTATACATCCAGTAGATTTCAGTCACTGTACACTTATTCATTCCAGCTTCATCTCCCTGGAGAGAGCCACCTGTTTCCAGCAGGGCTAAGCAATCAGTCTGTGACAGGAGGTTTTCAGACCCCAGGGAAGGTGTGCTGTAATCTCTTTTTTTTATCATTGCTGGAATAGGCATAAAGACAAGGTGAGCCTGCCTTATCTGATGCCACGGCAAGAAATGATAAACATGCATTATCTTGCAGGAGCTTCAGAAAATCCACTGTCAGAAAAGAAACCTCTTTAATCCAGTGATTCATCAGATGGGAGTAATATGGAAAAAGTTAACACAATGAAAACCTACCATATTTCTCCATGGGAGGCAAGTCCCCTATATGTTTCTTTTGTCTCATCTCCTTTGTAACCTCAGAGTTGGAGAGGCTGCAAACATGTTTATTCCTGCTTCTGCTTGAGCTGTCACATCTCTCACTTTGTCCTGCCATAACGCTGCCTTTGCATATTCACACACCTCCCCAGTGACATGCTGCCCACTAAATCCGCAGGTCTTCCTTCCACTTCTTTAGCAGCAAAGTGTCTCCTGTGTGTCTCCAACACACTCTTCATCACAGTGACTGTAAACTCTTAATCACAATGACTGCTGCATTTTTGTATGACCTGGGGTATATCCCAGGTGTACTAGGATATACCAGGGGTATATCATCTGGTGTACTATTTTTAACGGCTTCCTAGAGTTTTGGGCAAACCATACATACCTTAAGGTGCTGGTGGATTTATTCTTGTCAAACAAAATGGACAGCAAATATATCCCATAAGTTATGTTTCGGTACTCAATGCTCAGCAAGGTGACAGGTTATTTGTTCAGAAATATACCACAACATGGCTGCTTTGACCATTAAATTTAAACCCTACAGATCTTTTATTCCTGGCCTTAATTAAGAGTTGATGTCTAGCTGTTCTGCTCTAGGGTTATTTTGGAGACAAATAGCAATGATGAATTTTAATGACATGCCTCTACTTTCACTGAAGAATCAAAGTGAACCACAGGACCCAGGAAAGATGCAGTTTATATCGGTTTTTGTGCCCTTTGCCATCTGCCCATCCTTTATCCCCTACAAGAGAAATGTGGGGAACAAGATGCTGTTTCATGCTCAAGGGTCAGCTGCGTTATGCTAGGAAGGGATAAAATACTTCCTACCACAATTCTTTGGTAAAATTAATTAAACAATAACCCTTTTTGATTGCAAATGGGCAATATATTAACACTGACAGTCTCTGACTGTCAAATCCTCCCCCAAAGTCCCTGTACGTTTCTTGCACTCCTTCCCTAAAGATCTGAGCACTTTTACAGATAGGGAAAATGGGTTATTTAAAAATTTGCTCTGATTCAGTATGACCATTCTTATGTTCTTGAATGTTCTTGAATTCCTTGGAGTAGTTTATTGCAATCTCTTACTATTTCCAAGGCCATTGCAACTCAATCAGATGAATAAAATATAAACCTTTATCTCTGTCTTATAACTACTTACAAAATACAGTGAGAGGCTGTCATCACTACTTTCATTCTCCACTGTGAACTCATCATATGTCTTCATTATAATGTATTCTTCTACAAAAGTGAGGAAACTGCTGCTCCAATTGAAACACTGTTTGTGTTCAGATGAGGACGTGGAAGCATGCAAAATATGTATCCAGTACAAAAAAAGGACAAGGAAAGAATCCAATTTCACTTTCTCAAATGTAATTCAACTTTCTCATAGATTACTTGCTCATGGTAGTTGACTTCCAGATCCACTCTTAAAAGTATCTTGCACACAAGTGGCCCCAGGAGGCTTCTGATTTTCAAGGACTTCTATTTACTCTCATACTCAACCTCTCTATTTCCCCTACCACTGCTAGGCAATAAGTACTTATCAACCTCTTTAATGCTGTAAAAACACAACTCTAGGATGCTGCAACAGTTTGCACTTTTTATTTCAAGCTTATGGCTTGGAAAAGAAGAAAACCACACAAAAGAGCAGTTACGGTTTGGCACCACAGGCACACCACAGAAAGCACAGAATAGCCTGCTATTCCCTCCTCTCTTTGGTAGTATGGCTGTATCCTGCGTTTCAGTTCAATTTGCACTTGCACAGCCTTTTACTAGACTTCCTGTCTTAAAATTCTAAGTTCTTAACATAATACACACAATGCACATTAAGATAACTGTTAGCTATTTGCCTATTCTGCAATGAACACCTGTCTAACCAGGTAAGATACCCATCTTCTATTTTTCTCCAGAGTCAAAGCAAATCCATGTCTTAAAAGCGAAGAATAAATAAGAATGATAGGACAGGGATAATGTACAAGGCATGTATGTTCTCAGGTACACCTTTAATCTTATCTCCATTTTGACTCTCTAATGATCCAATTTAGGGTATATTTCCTCTAATCCTAAATTCAGGATCCTGCTTCTGATACACAGTACCCTAAAGTGCCTTGTGGCTTAAAAAATGTGCTTGTTCTGATAAGCTCTTTGTACTGCCCACATGAAAGAACTGAATTCAGAGCTATAAAAATGTCTCCAAGATCAATTGCAAATTAAAGCTGTCACTTCATATTGAAAGCCTGCAGATGCTGCATGGCTTTAGGAACACACAGGGAACCATTACCTTTCTATATTCTTTTTCTCTTCACAAACTATGTTTCTGTCTTATTGCAAGCATTTCTTTCGGAATAAAGATCTTCCCATTTGTTTTTAGAGAGGATTTATTCTCAGTACGCAAACACAGGATTACACCACAAGGCCAAGATTTCAATCATAGATCGATGAAAAATGCTGAGTCTGTCTACTGGGAATAATAAATCATGACTGTGATTTTTTTTTTTACTGTTTGCAAAGTTTATGTAACTAGATAATGTTGTTGCGTTACACTTTCATTCACCTTCAGTGTTCATTTCCTTTTTCCTATGGCATTAGAAGTTACCACTTTGCATTCCCCATCCTAAGTTTGTAAGAAGCCAGTGAAATAAAAACATTTCATTTATCCCAAAATGTTTCACTGAAGTCATTCAATCAAGTCTTTGAAAGAGCTGGATGCAGAACAGAGTTCTTTGATTTGTAATTCTAAGCATTCACTTTAATATATCCCGAAGTATCCCAACCCTTTTTTAATTAAGGAACAGCCTTGTAGTTAAAACAAAGGAGACACAAAAGGTTCCTGCCCTTCTCCCCATAAACCTGTGTATAATCTGTTTAAGAATACTGACATGAGACAAGAAGTCAAGTCACGCATGTTCCTGCAAATACCCAAATGTGCAGGGAGTTTGTTCATAGTATATACCTATATAAATTGCATATACATGTTGACATATATGTTTAAATGTATGTGTGTAATTAATTCAGGGTCCCTAATTCTTTGGATGCACAAGCAACTGTATAGAATTCATTCTGAAAGTCTGGCCCAATCACACATGCAATTTATCTAGATACTAAACAGTTATCTTTTCTGAATAAAAGAAACCCTGCAAATGTTATAAGTATGAAAATTATAATAACATAATCATAAAGTAATTTAACCCAAAAGCCTCAGAAAAACTACTAGGTTCAGTGGAGGACCACTCATGTGAGAAGGGCACGATTGTGTCTGATGTCCTCACAGCAGCTCCCATGCCTGCAGAAGCACCCAGAATAATCAACGTGGTGCGCACACCAACATCAAATCCAGTCATCCGCTGTGAGGCCCTTATCCCAGGGGGAAGAACGGCCTTGTGACCTATGTCCATCAAGCATTAGGACAAACTCATGTCAGTCGGTGTCCCACAGAATCCACATCCTGGAGACAGCCACAACAGCAGGAGAAGGAAAAGGTGTGGGCTATTGGCGGGGACCAACAGCCCTTGCTCACCATAGCTACTTGCAGCTCCAACAAATTTCCTGCAGCTGCAGTCAGCTCTGCCAACAGGACTTTTTGGCCCTGAATGACTTAGTTATTGTAAAGGCTGAATTCTTGCATCAAATACAACTCTTTAGGTATTTCCTAATTTTACTTGTTCAATATATTTTTGTCTTCTCTGTTTGCATTTTACATTAACTTGCTTTCAGAAACATTGTAAAATTGGCTCCTATTTGGTAAAGTCTAACACTGCCTGACTAAGAATTAAACTCTTGTATTTGAAATAAAATAATATTTTGAAATCAACAAGGTTTATGTACTATATGTCTTCTAAAGTAAAAGATGACCTTTCGGTGATTAACTACCCATAGTTAATCACCGAAAGGTCATCTTTTAAAGAATTAATATAGTAAAAGTAGTTATTTTCAAATAACTTAACGCTGGAGTTTTTTCCAAGAACTTAACATTGAAATTCTTTCTTAAGAACTTAAATATCCACTTTGATGTGAGGAAATATTTACTAAAATTGGAAGGTCAGATTCTCCAGATACAATGGTAACTTGACTTAAGGCAGTTACTGAAAACTGCCATGTAAGCTTTTCCTCAAAGATGCTGTCTTTGACTACCAAAAACACTGTAATTAATTAACCTCATACTATAAGTTAAAGTCCTTCTTGGCCAAAAGCATGTCAGACATAATAAGTCAGAGTTCTTCTCCCAAGAGATCTGATAAACCCATTTTAAAAGCTACTGCAGTAAAGCTCTTGTTTTTTTAGTAGGAATGCAAAGGTATCAGGTCATCAAATCATGCTGGTTTCTTAAAAAGACTCAAAAAATAACCCAACAATCATGATATAACAGTTATAAGATTCTAAATACTTTGGAGGTTCAGGGCTTTTTGGAGACAAGAACATAAGAATTTCAATATTTATCTTTGTTATTTAATACTTCCCTACTTTTGCATTCCTGTAAATCTTATAAATTATTATTACATTACATAATACCATATATATTATTATTCTGTTTGTCTTTGTTGAAACCTTTGGCATCACAGGACCCAAAGCACTTATACAACCATTAGGAATTTAGCCTTTAAACACAGTATTCTTAACAGAAATCCCCAAGGAAGTGGTTACGTTTGGAGAAGTAGAGATATTATTAGTGTATTTGGAGAAGTAGACTATTATTAGTGCATTTGAGGAATGCCATATAATTTCCACAACACTTTTATTTCTTGATTGAAATTTCATAAGGTGCCCACTTAAGGACACTGCTAAGCACTGATTCAAATAATATAAATAATTTCCTTAATACTCCTTCTAAACTATTATTATCCAACATTACCTCTCTTCTGGAACTTCTTTGGTGTTCGAAAAACTGGTGAAAACAAAGATCAGATCCTGAGAGAATTCCTTACCTATCTCTTTCAGAAACTCTGAATGAAAGATAAATGCTCTTCTCAAAATGTCTATCATTTTAATATTTAGTACTAGGCGTTCTCTCAAATTATCACAGGATCAAAAAAGGTTTTATCATCATTATCTTTTCAAGCACCTCTACCATTCATTTCTTTCATTTTTTTCAAAAATATGGAAATACTAAGGGATAACTTCTGTCATTTCTCCATTTTTAAGCAATTTGACTATTTTATCATTGCTCAAGAGATCTGCATCACTGTTAACATCCTTTTTGCTTCAAACACATTGATACTGACTTCCAGGCTCTATTTCCATTGCCACAGTTTTCTTCTGTGCCCTCTTTTGAAGATTTTAGCAATTTTCTGACACAGATACATATTTTTCTGCTACATACTGGAATATGTATTGATCTTTTCCTGATGTACTTTCATTTTCCTTTCTATGTATGTTTAAATGCTACCATTGGTTACAATAAATTTAGCATTTCTTGTGTTAACATAAAGCTAAGTGAAGTGGGTCATTTCTTGAAATTGAACCTTCATTTTTTGAGTTTTAAGGGAAAGCAAAAGGAAGACAAATTCTGTCCCAAGGGCTAAGATGTACATTCTGTGGTTTAGACAAAAACCCAGTAAGTCGTATAATGTGACCACTGTAAAGCCATTTGGGTTTTTATACGTTGTGTATTTATTAAACAAAGGATGTGAAACTGAAAACTTACAGTCATTTCTAGGTATAGAGTCTTGGTCATCACAGCATATCATAAATTTAGATCTCTAGAATTTTTTACAGGAATGACAAATACTCATAGAATTGTTAAAAACTACTCTGCCCTATAATTTTATAAAACAACTGCAGAGGGCATCTACTATAACATTATAAAGACCCCGTGCTTTGGTCTTTCCTCATCATGGTCCTGCTGCATTTCTTAAGCTAAGCAAAATAAGGAGATGTACTGGGAAAAAAGACCCTCTTATATAAAGCTATTGCCTCCTTTTTCCTTTTCAGGGAATTTCCTTTATTTCCATATTAATGGAACGGATACAGCAGGATGCCAATCACTAATCAATGGCGAACCAAGCTTTTGGTTGCCAAACGCTGCTTTATGCTAGCAATAATTCTCGTCTTATATTTTATTGTGGACCTCATGACACAGCCCTAGGGGAACTAAACCACTACAAAATCTCTGCTGATATGAGTACGTGTGTGCAGAAAAGGGCAGGCAGGATGAAAAATAAATAGCTGCTGTTAAAAAATCATATTCAATGCTATGAGATGTACAACTATAGGTCTCAGAGCCTATATTCTTAAATTTTACTGCTCTGGTTTTTTGCTGCTATTTCCATGGAAATGCAGTAAAATGTCAGACAATATTTATTAAGCAAGTATCTGAATCACAGTGTACGAAGAGGACAATAAATGAGTTGAAGGAAACACATTACAGTCAAAGGCCTGCATTTCAAGGGAATTATTCTTCACCTGATATGAATTATGAAAAAATTATAGGACTTTGCATTTGGTCTAGTATCTCTAAAAATACCATATTTAAATAAATTGGTCCTGTCACTATGATATAAGAGAAATCAAAGCTAGTGATGAAACCAAGATAAAACATCTCATCCAGAGACCAAACCTACTGAAAGGTCTACATCCAGTCTCAGCTCATTTTCCATCAGAAAACTGCATAACCTCATTTATTTAAAGGTTAAGACAAAATGTATTTAAGTTAATGGAATGCTTGTGTTTGTTTAAAGACATAAACTCCATCAGCAATAAGAAACTTTATGCCAGCAGGCACCACTTGTAATTAGTTGTACACCTGGATTTCAAATTGGGTAATTGGGCTTAAACACAAACAGATGAAACCTCTCTCCTAATGCACTATGATGAAAATAAGAAAGTTCTGTCAGCTTGGAAGAATTGCCCAGATGTGATGAGACCCCAGTACAAAGTCCTGCTGAGATGGCAATATCAAGCAAAATGCGCCAAGTCCACTCCCCACTCCATGAGAGTAAGACTACTGCTCTTGGCATTATTTCTCATCTATTGAAATAAGTATATGTTGTGATGATGAAGAAAAGGGAAAACAGGTACCGTCCAAGATCCCTCTGGTGACTGAAATGACATTTTGTAGCAGTTGACACTTCCAAAATATTGTGGGTTGCTGAAAATCCTTTTGTTCCCTCCACAATTGCGCATACTAACTTTGGCATGTCTATAATTCCCACATAAGAACACTTTTATCAATAGTTTTTAATATTATAAACATTTATTAAGAGAATTGTTGGCATACTACTCGGCATACCACCATCCATTACAACTAACTCTCATCCGTCAACTTGCAGAATTACAAATCTGGTTCTGGTTGAAGAAACGAATACGAGCATATTCATCTCTTCCTATAATGGCATCAATGAAGATGGAGTTGACAGGGTAAAGGATTGGCATTTTGCGGGCTCTGATTTCAGAGAACTTTAAGTCTACGTTAATCCTGATGTGCAATCAATAAATTTTAATTTGATTGTATATACTGGAACAGCTATTCAGCCTGAGCATGGTGTGTGTCTCATATGTATTTATTTTTAAAATGTCAGGATGTGCCTGGGAGCAGGTGTGGAACAGTGTCAACTTCCCAACTTCCTCCTAGAACGGGGAAGCTGCTCTTTAGAATAAAACAGTATAAATATCACAGTTGTTATGTTGAAAACCTTTAAAAGGAAAGTAAAACAACTTGAAAACCCTCAAGATCTATTTTGGCAAGTCATGCAAATGGCATCTGTTACAAGGAGATCTTACACTGGAGCACTTACTTCAGACTGCAGGAGTTAACCAGAAGTTTTGGAGGTTAAACCAAAAGAACCACTCAAATTGAAGGCTAATTCTGTTTTCTCTTTTGATGCCTTATCAGGCCTCCTAGACACAGAGATTAGACAGAATAAGGGAATAAAGGTAGGTATTTATTTGAAAGGCCTTCAAAGGTACCCCCTGGGGAGCCAGAGGCTATTGCCAAGATGGACCTCAAGATGGACGGCAGGTCATGAGCTGTTCACACTTTTATAGGTTTGGTTCATTTGCATATCAGGGTTAATTCTCCAATTAAAGCTTCAGTTTAATGATGTAATTTCCCCAAGCTTGCCCCCCCTTTTAGAGTCTTTGGTTTACACATTTTGGGCCTAGGACGGTCTGAGTGTCCTTGAAGAGCAGGTCTGGAGAGGCTTTGTTATGTCTACCTGGCATGAGAGAGCAGAAATTAACAGGATACAAGAAACCTCGGAGTTACACACTAAGCAGTACAGGACTCGAAAAATATAAAAGTTAAAACCTAAGGCATCACTTTCAGCCCAGTTCTTAAATGACTCCTATTGGGTCATGTACTTTCAAGAAATTAGAGTTTTAATCCAGTCAGTATATTTCTGTGTGAAATTACAAAGTGGTTTAGATATGCCTATAATGATTCTGGATAATATATCCAGTATTTCGGCACAGAGTGACACAAGCTATTAACTACATGACATTCTTAGTATCTTAGCTGCCCATAGTACAGCCTTCTACCCCTTTCACATGCACAAATCACTGAGTGTTACTCGTATTGAGATTGATTCTCATATATGGGACAGGATGCTTTACACCATTATGGCATTATAACATAAACATGGTGTAAATATATTTTAGATACAACATAGAATTGAGAATCGGTGTTTCTTTAGTGGTTTAGGAGTATGAGTAAGCTTTATTATCTCCTCTCTACAAATGGCGGGGAGGGGGGAGGAACAGAAAATTATGGGCTGCACTTTTGCTCAAACTTCATATGGGTGAAAGGAAATAAAAATTACATCTTTATATGGTTGTGAGAGATAAAAATTCCAAATACATAGAAAGCAAGTAAGGACTTGCATGCTCTGCATCAAATAAGGAGTGAGTGATACGAAAGCTTTAGCAGCTAAATGAAGCAGATGAGCAAGTGTACACTTATGTTAGGCTTTCTCCGCTGATGTTTAGTAGTTTTACTACAGACAGAGGTAAGCAGCTGATTATTATCCCCAAGAGCAAAAGGAAGCCAGTAAGCAATTATTCTGAATTGTGGTATGAGACACAATGCCTCCCAGAGCTATTTGTAGGCTGATGCAACTTACACACCATTGTTTGCTCAAGCTTGTGCTTAAAAACACAGTTTATCCAAGGTAATATTGTTGTGCATGAGCAGTCAGGTCTGAAACAGAACAAGCTTTCTTGTCTCATCATCTCCTTCCTTGCTTTCAGAGATACTCTGCAGCTTTACTGGTGGACATGGAAAATCCTCTCCTTCAAACAAAAACATTGGCTGAAGGAGTGGTGTTGTTTCTAGAGTGTTGGTGGGAGACAACAGGAGTCACTATGTTGACTTGTTATGGGACACTAGGGAGGGAAGAAACGGATCGAGTCTTTGTCTTCCATACATGGGGATGGAAATGAAGCAAAGAAGAAAATCTAATTGCATTTCTGAATAATAACTTCCAGTATTTTTAATATTTTTCTATTTTGAAATACCATCATAGTCCCTTGTTCCTGCCAGGATGGAAGCTCCTCTGGAAGATTCCTCCTGAACTAACACACAGAAAGGGGTCTGGGTGAGCAAGAAAGCACAGATGTAACCAGGCAGCAGCTATCTCATGTTTCCAATGGAAACCTCTCAGAGTTCAGTGGAAATCTCTCCAAACAGTCACATTCAATGATTCTTTTTCATTTTTGTTTTCAGAAAAGTTTTAACCAGCCTTCAAAAATCCAAATGTTAAGGGCATCTGCTTAATAATAGTTGGCTCAACCAAAATGTGTAGCTGGAGTGTGTTAATGTAAGTCTTTGAAATGTGTGTGATGTGTGAAAAATTGCAGGTAGGAGAGTTTGTATATATAGAGATACCTGTCTATATGTAAATAGATCAAAAGGTAAAAGTTGTAGCAAAGATGGCATATGAAGCTAACATAAAGACTTCTTTCATACAACTAATGTAAATTTTCCTTTGGAAATAATTTAGACATGAAGATTTTTTTGTTTTTTAATCTATCCTGTGGCATTGTCCTTTAAATTCTCATTTTCTTCTTTTCAATTTTTCATAAAAGAAAAGCAAATATAACCATTATCAGACTATTTTCTCTGTTTAAAAAGCAGGTCTGTTTCTGTAGTGTGATATACAAAATGCGAAAAGTCCAGACTTTGAACAAACATAATGGCATGTAAATTAACTTAGACCTAGAAGAAACAAGAATGTATTTCATATGAATTATTTCATATTTATACATTTTATACAAATTATTGAAGAATTTATACTGTGATATAAGTGTACAGTTTTGCAAACCATACAACTTTAGACAGAACCAGTTGTAAGCAAAACTGCAATGAAGGGAACAAGCTAAATTAAGTTAGAATAGGTGATCTGGGATGTATGTAGGGCTGGCCTCACAAAGCATTCAAAGTGAGCCCAGGTGTTAGGCTCATTTGACTCTCACCAAAATGTCACACACTGCTCATGTCTGACTTTAAAGACCACCCATATTTCTAACCCTGCAGAAGCTGAAGAGTAAGTTGTCCCTATCCTATGGTTAATCAGAAGCAACATCTTGCTACTACAGCAAGGAAAAGGTCATCCTGATTTTAGCCCATCACTGCGGCAAATCCATAGTAACCCCTTGACATGTTAAGCAGTTAAGCATGCTTAGAACTATGTAAATGAGAGAAGAATTAAATCCCAGGAGACAGGTCCATGCCTGGTATAAATATCACAGCTTTGTTAAAGTAATTGTACGTATGCCAATACACAGTGAGTGAGAGTTTGCTTTCATGTTGTTTCCTGCCCCCCACAAAAAATAATTGCATCTTATATATATATATATATATATATATATATATATATAAAATTAGCCTCCACTCAAAAAAACCCCTACTAAAATAATCTGCTCTTTTAGTTAAATTTAGGACAGTAGAAGCTCTAAAAGGAAGTATGTGGAGAAGAAAAGGGTTAGAGGGGAAAGAAGACTCAGAAATTATCTCTCTTCATCATTCTTTCTCTTGTTTCTCATAGCTCAAACTATATTCCTCATCCATTAAGAGATAATTGTATTTTTGTAATTATTTCCTCCTGTCAGGAGACAACCTGAGAAAAGACCTCATTGTCTCATTCTTTGAAACATACAAAACTTCATTACAAAGGTTGCTTCCTTCAGTTTAACCTATCTAGTGAAATTAGGCTACCTACACAGCCTATTCTAGCCCGCCAGAAAATCATTTTTTCCCTCTTCTGAGGCTCATGATGAATGTCGCGTGAACCATGCCTGTCTTAAAACCAAGTTATGTTCACTTTGTGATTATTTTGTTATCAGCATGTCTGATTTCCTTTAAGTTCTATGGGTATTATTTGGAAATAATTTTGACAGTGCAGATCCTCAGCACAAGCTTTGCTGAGTGACTCACCATTGCAGCTCATTAAGATTAAAACCCAATACGGTCTCCTCCCAGTTTCTCAGGGTTGTTATCTTGTAGGCTGTCTTGAATGTTAAATCAAGGAAATTCTATCTGAATAATGTCATAAAAACACGTACATTGTAAATAATAAATAACTGTTTCAAGCCAAGGGGATGCTCAAGATGTTTGTTTCAAACTAAGATCAACAACATCTACTCAAAGCAAATCATTCATACGCGAGAGCACTGTCTATTACATGAGCGCAGGATTGATTGGGTTGTCTCCCATAAAAGCCATTGAGCAATAGTTATTTACTGAAGTAATCTGAAAAGCAGCACTATTCTACAATCTTGAAACATTTTAGCTAGACCATGAACCTTGGCGAGAGAAAAAACTTAAAATTTTTGTGTAAACTCTGTTCCTCAAACTCTTGAATAGAAGCACAGTATGTGCAGATAAACAATTACACAGAAGTTCCAAACGCTTGTCATGACCCTGCTCCCCACAGCTGGATAGCAGAAGAGCCTAAAACAATCATAAAAATACAGGGTTGGTGTTTCAGAGATGGTCCATAATGATTTAATGTCTGGGGATGCATTCAAGCATCCCTTAGGTGCCTTAGCACACTAATTGTAAATTTCTACAGGCAACTCTGGAACTTGAGCTCTTGCTCACTAGAAAACATACAATAGACAGAAACTGAAGAGATTCCTTTGATTTAGATTAGATTTCCCGTTGATAATAAAAAGATTATGACCTGAGGCTGTTGGTCTCACTGACACTGTGACACATTCAGCAGCTTTTTATTCTTTTATTCTGCCTTGAACTAGAGCTTAGAAAACCATCAGAAGTTTCTGTATTTGTGTTCTAAACCATGCTCAATAAATAAGCGTTTGGTTTCAGCTATTTTCAAATCATGCAAGTTTTGGGGGTGGACTTGTCAGAGTCTCATTCAATATATCACTTATGTATCACATTTATGGACTAGATGATTGTGCTTTATTTGTGGTCTGTGCCCCTCCCCAGTTCAAATAATCAGCCATGGCAGTTCTGAGACATCCTTGAGGGAATTGAACTTGGTTCCTTTGCAAAGAGACAGAGGGAGCAGTTCCTGCATCATTAAATTTCAATTTAACCCTTCAAATAAGGGTTGAGTAAGTAGTGAAGAGACAAATAAGTTTTGTGATAACCTTCTTCAGAGGAATGAAGTTCATTCTACTGTGATTATCCTTTTCTGTGTATCTGTGCAACTGTAACTCACTGACCAATGGAAACACCATCCTCAGCCCAGTGCTCTAGACACTGCTGTTAAACATTTAATTTTTTCCTTTAATAATAATTTGATACAGGGGTCATTTGTGCTGTTGGTTTCTTTTAAAAGGATTCCTACTACTGTAATGAACTATCTTTTCCCATAACATTAACAGTTTAATTCAAAGTGCACCTTCCATGCATATGCATCAAAGCATTAGTATAAAAGCACTTGACAACTAACCTTTTAGCTAAAGTCTGCAGAAACACCGTAATTTCACTAATTCTACTGACAAGCCACAGAAATACATGTCTTAAATGATTCCACTCAAAATACAAAACTAATACACCTTTTTGCTTTTTCAGGCTGACGGAGACAGATTCTCTGTCTGGATCAATTTTTACTTATATTCAACTTTATAATAGCAATTGAAAAATAGACAATGAATCATTAGCATCACAAGAAAAAACATCAAAGAATGTTGCAAAATCCATAATTCTGGCTGACTGTAAAAGTGTGCTAGCTTTTTCTTACTCTGCTCCTTTCATTTTTTCTTGCATTGACACATATTCTTTCATGGCATGATTAGAAAGAAATGCTAACCTGATGAAAGCATCATCACGATACATTGCATGTGTTCTGTGAAACAAGTATTTTTCACAGCCATAATGGCACAGACTTAAAAAAATGTTTTTGCTTTTCGAAGATGCATGCTGAAAAACTACAAATGTCAAAATGCCAATGTAATCAGATGGGACCAGAGAGAAAGAAGGCATATATCCCATCTACTTGCCTAAGAAGCTGCAGCAGAGATCCCTATTACTGTTTCAATTGTAGCTGAAATGTATTTCCAGGCAGACAAATTGTGGGAGTATGTACACGACACTTAAGTTCTGCTTTAGCATCCTAAGTGAGGCTTATTGCTAGAGCCTCTCCATTTAGGTTATTTTCACCATGAATGGGACATGCTTTATATAATTTAACATATGGCAGTACAGACATATCAGAGAGGTTTACAATGATGACTCTGACAAGAAAATTATTTCTGAAACGAGCTTAAACACTTGAGTAAGGTACTCTGAGTTAAGAATTGCTATTACTATTCTAGTGGCATAAACATCCAATGCACACACAAAGGAAGAAAATGATTAGGAATCATCGAATCCTTCTGCTGGAGCAGACCAGCAGCCAATCTTCCTATCTGCACAACCCACTTTGTTTTGCCAAGACTGTCTCTCCTGCATGTAAATGACCTGCATGCTATGTACAAGATACATATATACATATGCACATATTGGTCAATCACGGCTAATGTTTTAAATGTTTTTAATGTTTTAAATGTTTTAATGTTTTTAAAAAGTAACTAGTCATATACACTAGAAGGTAGCATAAACCATCACTGTGGTAAGAGCACACCTATAGCACTTTGCATAAATAAACTGCGCATTTTATACTTCAGCATCAAATTTTTAGTATGATTTGCTTAAGAGATGTGTGTAATCATCTTGTGCATAAGCATGGTTTTGTGTCTGTTTCCTGCCTCTTCTCCTATTTTCTCGCATCATCTATTTCAAATGCTTGTTGAAATATGAGACAGGAGCAGAGGTCTCAAAGATTCAAATATCTCAAAGATATTTCAAGAAAATAAAGTAAAAGAGACATCTTAGCAGGAAAAGCCGACACGGAGTCCCACTTGGTAAAATACTGGGCAGAGATTACAGCAAAGCCTACACCAAAGTCATGTAACTGGGAGACAAACCTGAAGAAAATCTGGCTCCTCCTTCTAGAGCTCATAATCTCCTGGCAAAGCCTGGAGAAAGTTGCAACTCATGCATTTCAGCAGCTGTGCAGAGAAAGGCAAGACAGCTTACCTGGCTGACCTTGAAGGAGGTTGTGCCTATGAAGCTGAGTTTGTTTCTTGATCTACACAAAACACGTTGTCTGTGAACTGAGACAACCAGCATCGAACACAGGTGCTGAGAGAAGGATGCCAAAACAAGGATCATGGCCAAGTCTGTGAGTGAAAGCACTGGCAGGCTCTGGCTGTTTGAGAGATCAGTTACACTCTCTGGAATTCTCTTTGAATAGAGATGGGCGGCTTTCATGTTCTCTGTATTATGGAATGCCTCTGTTGTTCTACCGTATAATGTATATGTGATATTACAGTATCCCTAAGGAAGAGGAACCTTTCTCCCACCTATAGACCTAAAAGTGTTGAGAAAAAGAAGTCAACTAGCACATAACCTCTTAAATTAGTGCCAATGAAGCAGTGATTTGCTACAATAAGGAGAAAGTTTATCATGTGAACTAATAAGAGCATTTTAAGATCTGTATTTAACTTCAACAATAGGGAAAAATAACTGTTATATACAACGAGTAGAGAAGATAAAGATATTTGTTCACTTCAGTATCTCTGTTGGCTTGAATTTCACTAGCAGAAAGTCAACAGCACAGGTCGACAAATGGACAAAAATTTCACTTTCAACATGCTGAGTTTTACTGAAGGAATTCGTAGAATCTGAAAAAATACTAAGATGCTTGAATTATATTCGACACTACTACTATTAAGTGATTCATACAGTGTATTATAATCAAAAGAGGTACTGAATAATTATCTTGAAAGATTATTAGAGAATAATGTGTTTATGTGAATACTAGCATATTGGAATACATATATTAAAATGAAACAGAATGTGGCAACAGCAACAAATTGGAATAAAGGCATAATGTTTGACTTACTAATAGCTATTTATAGAGTAATTTAACATTCTAAATACTCTTTGGAATTTTTTTTTGTTTATTGAATGCATATTTACTAGTAAATGGAAGGCACTTTCTTTATGGCTGACAGAACTGTTACTAAGAGCCACATTCAGGACTTTACCTCAAAATTGTAATGTTTAGGCTTTTTGATGTTTTCCATAAAATCCTCAAAAGACAAAATTCTGTCATACGCTTATTCCACAAAGTGTTACACAGCAGCATGGAAAATAGTCTAAGGCGATCCTATATAAATCATCAGAATACATTACACACACAGATCTCAAACTTGCTGATAAATGTAAGTTTGCATTTATCAGACAGTACCTTTCCATTACAGATATTTAGTACTTAAAATATTGCAAAACTTGGTGACCATACCAAGAGCTTTCCACATGGTAAAAAAGGAAATTATTGCAAAATACAGAAGATGTCATTTTGTGTCAGGCAGTTCAAGAAGGAGCTATTAAATANGGCCTCGAGATGAATTTGAAAACTTAATGTGTGTGTGTGTGTGTGTGTGTGTGTTAGTGAGACAGTCTATTCTGGGGGGAAAAAAGTGAACATAGCAATTCTTCTGCCCCAGGCTGTATGATTTAGTTGGAACTAAAGGAGAAAACATGCCTTTTTTAAGGACATGCACCCTGTGAAGATCAATATCCTTGATATTCTGAGGTGTACATATCAACCCAGTAGAACATCAGCCTTGTGACATGTGGTGGTGTTGGACACAGATGTGTTTAGAGTAAGAAATGGTCTAACAGTAATTCACTAAAACTTCCACAACAGTCCCTGAGTATCCGCTAAGATTACCAGCAGTGAGAAACATAATGATTGTGAGTACTGGAGTATTTTTGTTAAGAATACCACCTCCATGGTAAAAATGTTGTTAGTTACCATAGCAGTGTATGGTATAGGAAAAGTACAACTACAACCACAACCACAACCAACCACAGTGGTATTTAATTAGCTGATCAAAAGATGTATACACACAAACTCTTTTGAGTGTTGCCTAATGCAAGGTGCTGGGACCACCTCCTTCCACTGACCACTGGGTGGTACTAAGGCCTGGCATCCTTAAACACCATTCTTAAAATGCCTAAGCCACACAACAGCAGATGTCACAGAAAACTGCGACAGGTGAGAAGAGGTCCCTTAAGTGTTAGGCTGTCAAATGTGTTTGACTTGGAGAATACATTTTTGCTCAGATATCACTGTCCTCCATTCTGAAAATGTGATCCTTTAAATGACCCCCTTTTCTTGAATGTATCTTCCTGTGTCTTCTCCTTCATTTCTTCTACTTATTATTCTCCCCTCTTCTTCAGCCCTTTGCCCTTACCTTTCCCACATGCTGTTAAGCCTGATTTTTAAAGCAAAAAGTAGTCCTACTTAGTGCAGCTTAAGTTAGCAGAGAGAAGGGAACAGTCCTTTTTCTACACTTTCTCTGCTCTTTAGACAATTAGTGTTGGAGAAGGTTGGTTGGGAGCAGGTGGCTGAGTCCCACCTAAGAGATTCAAAAGGACTCCATCAAAATGTTACGTGGAAATCAATATTACATTAATATAATATAATATTGAAATATTACACTAATATAATAGCAAAATCAGCAAATGAGCAGGATCTTTCTTACTGGACAGAATGGAAATGTTTAAAGGCAGGTTTAAAGGATGACAGGTCTTTCTTTCAAGACCAGTGGAAGACTCTAAACAGAGTGCTTAGAGTATTTTCAGAACTGCTAGTTTCACTTTGAGAAAGAAGGAAGAATCATTGTTCACCAAGGGAGTGCCCTCTGTGAAATTCCTAATGATGCCAAGGGCAGAAAAGTGAGAGCAGATTCTTTATAAGAAATAGAATTTTTTTTAAAGTAAATATGCTTTTAAAAATTTTTAGAGAGAATAGCGGTCAAAGTATCCATGATCCTACTGTGAATTTTCTTAAATTATACTACAAGCAGTCCAACTTTGTTCATAATCTGTATTTACATAAAGTCATCCATGGAAATTGAACAAGCAGTTACTTCTCTGTAGTGCCAATCTATATTCACACACTTAATACTACCAATCCACAAAATCATGAATATCAGACCTGTCATCTATGAAAAATTGGTTTAGATATTAAAAGAATCTTTATTGCAATATTTACAATATTTAACAAAAAAAACCACCAAAAAATAACCCTGGCAGTAACAGACACCAACAGCCACCAGCCAGTATTTCTCCAAATACTTTTTTACTCTCTCTCACTTTTTCCTTTCTGTGTGTCTATCTTTTCTACAGGCTCCCTCACTGGCATTTACAATGGTCTGCCTCAAGTCAGATGTCTACTGCCTCACAAATCTCACCAAGGAATGGCTTTTTATCTGCTGACATATTTGTACCGTCTGGGGGAAAACCAACAACACTTTTTGGCACCAGGAGCAACAAAGAAGTCCCAGACATGCCTCTTTGATGTCTTCCAGAAGTCCTTGCTCATAAAAATCAGAATAAAAGCAGTTTCAACTTTGTTCCTCCCACTCAGGGAGAATGTAACTTCAGTGGAACCAGTGACTTCATGCAAATTCACAGAAACAGTATACATAGAAAGATGTCTACAGAAAACTGAGCTAAAGCTGAATATATTGATGCACATAAAAAAAGGCACAGGCATCTACCTAGCATGAGGAAGGAGAAAAAATAAATTCATTGCTATATACCTGTCTAGTAGAAAAGAAAGGATTTTGACTAATTCCACCAGGAATCAACTTGGTCTAGGGAGACCAAATAAATTTTATCAACATTGCCATCGTCTTCATCCACAGGTTAATTGAGTAAGCTTATATGCTGAGAACATAAACCTTGGAAACCAGGGAGCTCAAACTGACTCCAGTTGGTCCAGGATTTACTTGTCAGCGTAGCAATGTGACGTGTCACCTTTGCAAAAGTGAGTGCAAACTCCTCGGTGAAACTCACATCCAAGCTCTTGAGATTCATCTGGGATTTGAGATCTCGTGCATACTTCTGTAAGTTAGAGACAGGCATTGACCAGAGGTCTCACACCATCTGGCTCTCTTCTACCCCAGAAATTTCAGGGAAGGCAATAAAGTGCAATGCATTTCTTTTTTACATTTTCTTCCAACAACATAGCGAGGCAATCTTCTTCAATATTTCCAGTTTTGAAGTAGAGCGGAAATGGAGCTTTCATCTCTTTGCAAAAAGTTAATTTCAAATGCTAGCAGAGCTCACAGGGTTTTCAGCACTAAGCATTCTTCAGTATGCCTAGCCTGCAAGTCTTAGATGGCAAGCAAGATAAATATTCTAAGTACATGTACTACACTACATGTATTTTTCACACATTCAGAGTTGCCCAGGGGTTCAGAAAAAACAGGCAAAATAAATAAATAGTTTGAGTTAAGTAGTTGGATGAATGGCTACTAAACACATCTCTTTATGAGAAGTTTGCCTCATTGTTTGTGTCTAGGCAAGCAAGTACAGAGAGAGAAAAAAGCACTGAAAAGAGTAAAAGACCATGTGGGTGGCTACCCCAGGAAAGAAAGCCAACATGAACACAAGAAAGGAGTAGAGAGAAGAAGCAAAACATGGGAAGAGTAAAGCATTAGAAGGGCAGACACGGTATTTGCCATTGCCCATGAAACCCATGTACTGAGAGGTAAAGTAGCCTTAGGTTCACTTAATGGGAGAACAAGTTGTGAAGCAAGAATGAATTATTAGATTTTACAGTACATTTCTGATGTACTTGAATTCAATAAAGGCTGATCCCAAACATGAGGTTTTTATTGTGAGTTATCCCCAGTGGTATTCTCTACATTTCAGAAAATTAAGAACTTCATTAATAACAAGAGCAAAGGAGTTACCATGTAAAACAGCTTCCCTCACACGTAAGTGGCACAGAAACCCAATTTACACCACATTATCAGCTGGAAGTCACACAACCTAAACAAATTTTCGAGACCACATCTCTGACAGTGATGTTTATTGTAAAAACTCAGACACTCCAGCCAAAGGTCTACACCTTGCAGGAGGCACTTAGAAACACATCACAAGACAATGATTTCTGCTGCAGAAAACTTTTCCTTTTTCAGTCTCAGCACAGCATGATGGGATTTGCTGTATTAACCTTTGAAACAGAGGTGGGATTCACTCAGGAAAGAGTGAATCCAAAAATATCACTGCAAAACTATTACTTTGATATGGTAGTCAGGAAGGACAGACTCAAAGTAAGCAAAATATTCCTTCTCTTCTGTATGATGAGCAGGCAACCAGATCACAAAAGTATCAGCATACTGCACTCTGAGAGCAAAAGACTAGCTAGGTAAAGAGGGGGGAATTGAATTAATGACAAAGTTTATGGAACAAAATATTATTTACAGCATCCAGAGAATCAACATCTTTTCACTTATAGGCAGAGGAAGGTCTGAATATATAATGGGTATAAAACCACTTATCTAGAAGGTCTGAGGTATTTTACAGGATCCTTGTGTAACTTAAGAAACAAGTTTATTCAGCTTACACTTTAGTGGGACATAAGAGGTCTCACTCACACAGTAAGTGCTCAAATCACAACAAACTTGTGCTTTGGCAGTTCTCCAACAAAGGTTGAGCATTTCTCGATACTTCCTGGAAGCATGTTATTTACATACTTACAATCCATCACAATTAAGCTTACCGATGATACCTTGAGAAGTTTTCTGCTTCGTCCTTTAAGCAGTTTTTTCATTGAACGCAATAGGCATCATAGAGTAGGATTTTGAACACTTCTGCTCCTACATTTTGATAGAAGGAGGCTTTCTGTGGGAAAACCACAGATAATAAATCATTGAAATACTAAATACTGTGTTGATAGCACATCTGTTTTAACAGTATGCAGTGTCATGTGGTGTGCTGCTAAATAAACTATGCCTCTGGAAGAGGCTTTCACATCTGTTAAAGGACCTTTGCACACATTCACATGAACTCACATTTCACGTTCCAAGTTTTTTTTCCAAAACCTTAGGAACAATTATGGCTGGGATAGAGTATAGCAAATTCAAAGAGTAAAGATACAGTTTTCTTCTTTTTCCTCTCCCTCTCAATAGTTGAAATCTGCAGGAGATCAGGGGAAAACCCAGTGATAGGTGTTTAAAAGGAGGGCATTATAGATCAGAAAAGACATCACAGAAGGTAGCGAGGGAAGCAGAAGGAATCCAGAAAACACAGATATCAGCCAAGAGGAAAAAAGTATTGGTCCTATCAATGACATGTTAAACTTGAATTCATAGAAACCTCTTGTTGATTCTGAGCTGTTGGTACTATGTCCTTCCATAACCTTGATCATATAATTCTACCACTTTTCATCTCAACTCTAGACACATTATATGGGGACTAACATTTTCCTAACTGCCCAGCAGTGACACTGCCAGGATAATGGCAATAATGACTACATCTGTGTAGGCACTCAGAAGGACCCCACTCCCAAAGTCACAGTCATGGGCAGAATACTAAAACCTGAGAGTGGTACTAAGGAAAAAAAAAACAAAGTAGTACAGATCTAAGCAGAAGCCAGAACAAATATATACAGCTTGCTTTATTCAATCAATCAATTGCTTTGCAAATATATTCCTTTGATAAATGTCATTTTTTTCCCTAAACTATATTAACTGGCCCAATGATATTCTACTTAGACAATTCATAAGACCATTTTTTAGAACTTAAAAATCTTCTGAGAGTTACCCTTACTCAGACAAAGTGTGGTTTTGTTAGATTTTGGGGAGAAAGGTCCAGTTTTTCATGTGTAATCAGTCATTAATTGAACTCTCTAGAAGTCTTAACAACAAATTTAATCCCTACTAACCATGACAAAGAATAACAGGACTGTCTTGTTACCTTCTCATTTTACAGAACCACTAAACAAATGAAGTGCAGACATATACAATGTATTCTGTCTCACTGCACATCATCAGCCTGAAAGGGTTGGGGAAAGGGGAATGGGGAAAACTACCAGTACTGGCCTTGTCGTGCTAACAGGTTTAAAAGGAGGTTGGCCAAGAGTATTCCAGATGGCTGAGTTTTATATCAACTGTTCACAGAGTGAAATGGGCTGTTGCTGTGAGTGATGTCCCACATTAGTAAATGTTGGTCTTTCTCATCACATAAATCATAAGTTATCTGTTTTCCTGATGCTATCAGTCCTCTCAAGATGCCTCAACCATGACAAGAAATAATGAGAAATTAATTAAACTGTTAACCTGTTCTGTAGTACTAGACATTGGGAGAGGAAAAGATGGTCCTTCATGGAGAATCCTGTCACTACACTACACCTTGGAGAACAAACGCTCTGAATTAACCCAGAACTCTACAGAACACATAGAATTGGCAAGAATGACATTTTAGATAATTTTATAAAGAGGATTTAGTCTGCTGCGATTACAGCTCATGCATAAAATGACCCACCACTTTGAAGGGTACAAATGATGACAACTTTAGCAAAGTTGAAGGTACCCCTTAGGCATCTGATAAATTTCCACCTTATGCAGTATTTTCCAGAAATAAACATATGCTGCAGCTGGCAGGGACACAAGTAAAACAACAAGGCAAAGCTACTTGAATATATCAAACACTCAAAAAATCACACACAGCAGTATTGGCTGAGATTGGGAATAAATGATTTCTGTTCCTTGTAAAAAAGAATACCTAAACAAAATAATGTATCACCTGGTCCATTTGAACTTATTATTAGAACAAATAAGTTTATGTGTGAAATAGAAGCAACACACCAAACACTGCTGTGTAGTAGAAGCAGGTGTAGTGTTGCATACAGGTAAAACCTTATAAAATGAAGGCCTTGTTGCCTTTGTAAAATCATGGCTCAGGCCTGTTACTTCTGCTAGAGAAGGACCATGGGAAAGAGGCATAGCTGAATTAGAGGTAGAAAAACATGCTGCATGATTATCGTGTGCGCACCCAGTGGTGTGTGGTGATTGGTTGAATTAAGCTTGTTGTGCTTTAAAACTATGTAAACAGCTAAGAAACTATAAAAGACGCTGTGTGTTATTAAAGATAAGCTTTTTGCCTTCTGAACGGAGTTGGTGTGTATGATTCATGAGTGTTGTGTCTGTCTCAACTGCGATAGTGTAGCATGTGGGGGCTTGCTTTGAACTAGTCTGGCATCATGGAATGAATGCTCCTGGTTTATTTTCATTTGAAGGAGCCCTAGTTCACGTACTCTGAGAGTGCTCCATGACAGAAAGGAAGTGCAGTCAGAGGAGACAATCAGGATATTCCCTCCAGAAGCGCTAATGCTAATATTGACACAAAGTTTGCTTTCAATGAAAAAGAAAGAAGCATAATACATAGTTAATCAGTGCGTTTTTGCTTCCGTAAGAATGAATTAGATCCTCAAAAAGAAACCTCAAAATTTAGAGTTCAGTACCACGCACATGAAAATCCATATTTTTATGCACACAAGTCTGCACCAGTTGGCTTCAGTGGGACTTTTATGTGTCGCCATTTCAGCAAAACAATTAGAATGCGTCTTCACAGCTACCTGCAGAAACCTCCATTCTTGCTTCCAGTTGAGTTGCCTGAGCACAAGGTCCTAAAGGCAGGTCCTACCTTTTTTAAGTAGAAATCACAGGCTGATATGTCTACATGAATTTAGCACTACATATCATTCATGTTTCTCCAGTTCACTATGCCAGCACTGTCTACACTTGACTGGATAAACACGCCCTTCGCTGTCAAAAGGGCAATGCTTGGCTAAGTGGAGGGTTTAAGATTCATACCTTAAACAGATCCGAGCACTGTAAGCCAAGCAAAATGTAGGGTGAACTGTGGAACAAAGAGTACATCATAATTGGTGACACAAAATAATTATTGCTTTAAAAACTTGATAGTCCTAGATATAAATTTCACATATGTAAAAATACAATCGCATTCAATTATTTTCTCTGTTTAGCTGGAATTCAAACTTTGGTTTAAAATCCTGATATAAATAGCCCCTTGCTATTTGCAGATGAGTAATTTGAGCCAGTTTCTGGGATCACATAAAGCTGATGCACTCAAACGAAGCAACATAAGAAAAAATTAAAAGAAACTTCCTTACCTGAGTACCCACTTTCCATAGGGCAGTAAGTGTAGCAAGGGAAATAACTTGGGTTTTTCCTATTTGAAAAAGACCCTGAATCTATGCCTTCTTAATTGTGAAATGTATTAAGAGTTTTCAGAAACTACATTATTCTGTAATGCTCCTGTCCATTAATGGAGCACATTCATTGTACTTATTAAGATGGTGAAGAATCATTAGACTGGTGGGAATGAGGGAAAGAAAATTGAAACATTCCCTGCTAAGAAACTAATTTAACAAAAATGACAGGAAGTCAGTGGAACCAAAAAGCGGGAGATGTTAGAATTAGGTCTACTCATTTGAGTCATGTTTGATGCCACCCACAAAGACTGCTTTGAAGAAAATCATCCTGGTCCTCCTGCTCTCTGTATTTTTCCACAGAGTACTCCCTATTCTTTCTACCATCTTCTGACAGGATGTCTGTGCCCCTACTATATCCTCTGTAATGTTTTCTGAACAGAGACTGACCCCTTCAACAGTGCTGGTGTTCCTACTGCACTGCCTTGGATGGCTTTAAAAGGCTAAAGCTACACTATGTCATATCATGGATATATAAGTGAATAGCAATCCTTTCAGTTCACCAATGCATATGAAAGGTTGCTGATCTATCAGGGCTTGGAATGCACACCTGAAAGGCACAGGTAGCAGGAACATGTGCAGCAGTGTTAGGAGGAAAACACTTATCCGTTTTTTTGGGGGTTTTTTTGTTTGTTTGTTTGGGTTTTTGTTGTTGTTTTTGCTTTTTGGGGGATTTTTTTGAATTTCAGAATGTTCCATATTGCTACTGGAAAGACCTGTGTTCATTCTAGTATTTTGGAAAAACTCAGGGACGGTGACTGCTGCGCTACTGGTCATCTAGCAGCCTGGGAATTAGCCTGGGATATGAGAGCTGAACACATATTTGGATTTGACCTGATTCAGATTCAATAATTAGATCTTGCTGTTCTGCATCCACAGGAACTGTCCTAACACAGATAAAATACATCTGTGGTCTGGCACTATATATATATATATATATATATATATATATTTTTTTTTTTTTTAAATAAAGTGGAAAAGATAAGACATAAAGAGTATCCTACGCTTTCAGTCTGGAGTGATGGATTTCATACAGACTACGAGATACTAATATTTTTTTCCCTAATCCTAGTTCCTAGTACTGAACATCAGATCCCCACATCCTGGATGAATTTTCCAGGTTCCAGGTATTTCTGGGGTTTTGGGTTTCTCTGCTTTTGAGAAAAAACCCAAACAACTCAGTTTTGGAATACAGTATGTTTTCTTTCCAAATGGAAAAGACAAAGGAAAGCAGCTCCTACCAAAAGGGAAAGAAATCCATTATCATAAAAGTCCTCACTAGTCATGGTTTGTGGTAAAACAGTAAACAGAGATGATTTCCAAAACAAAGTCTGCAGCAGTCTCAAGTCTTCTAAAGTGGTTAGGTGGCTGACTTCGCTGCCCAAGTTGTTACTTCAGAAGTGAACTATAAGACTGACTGCACCTATGGGACAGTCCCCACCACAACACAAGGACACAACTACTAGAATTATCTTTTTCCCATCATAAGAGATAGTGGTGGCCCAAAAGTCAGTTCAAGACCCCAATTTCCAAACTTTCGTTTGTAACTCAGAACCTTGGTGATGCTTTGTCCTATTTCTAGTATTAACCTGCAGACATAAGATCTGAATCAAAACACAGTAGAACAGGGAGCAAGAGAACTAATCTTCCATTCACTGGTTTGCTATTTTAAATCCAAGAATGACACTAGCAGTAACTGTGGAGCTGGAGGTGCAGGGAAGCAGCCCAGGGAGAACAGCACTAGCATGGCTTCAGTGCGCAGGCTGCCGGGAGCAGAGGATTCAATATGTGGGTTTGAGCAACCAGGGTGTTCGGGGAAGGGAAATCAAGCAGGTGGTGAATAGGAAAGCTGGATCAGTAAGTGGAAAAAAGCTGTCAGGGGAATCATTAGGAGCAGTTGCCTGGCCAGGTCCCATTTAGAAGCAGCAGCTGTGCCAGCCTGATGAGGAGAGGGGATGCTGCTCCACGCCAGATGTGCACAGCGTGAGCACGCTGTGCTGGCTGCCAGACACGGGAGGAACGAAGACAGAAGCCGTAGGGAGGGTGATAAGGAGAACGAGGGAAGCAGCTGCCAGGTTACTCCAGGAGCCAGATGCTGTGCACAGAGCAGCATGTACCACTGTTGCAGCCCTGTGATCTCTGAGCCGTTCCTGCCTAGGAATAAGGGGTTAAATAAATGTCCAGGGGAAAAAAAATTTCAGAGGCTGTAGGTGCTGATTAGGCTGATTCCATGCCTTTGTGATCGCTTCTTGCAATCAAGACGATTTCTGCTTGAACTACAGCTTAATTTTATCACTGTAGAATACCTAAGAATTATTTCTTGGTCTAGGCACTGGTTTAAAACTGCAGTGACAGATATTAGATTTTGTTCTGCCATCTACCTTATAAAGTCTGATTTTTCTCTTTATCAGCTCAACTGTAATTCATGAATTCACTCAGAATGGACATGTCTGACTCCTTCTGAAGCTGACCTGTGATGAACACCACAGAACCCAACAGAACAAAAGTCTCAAGACAGTGCCTTGGGACTACAACAATTTATTTTGACTATGGGCTGCCTCTACTTCGCATTCTCATTTCTTCAACCATCTTTTGCTGAAACTCTTGTAATTTATGGTAGAGATTATATTTCTGCCCATATGGGGAGGTCTGAGCTTTAGCTGGAATAGTAGAATCCAACAAAATGTTCTGTCTCTTCTCCTTCACTGCAAAATTTCATTATTTCATACTTAATTTCTGCATTTTTCATTAAGTTTCTCTTTTGCCCCGCTTTCAACTGTTGTATCAGTAAAATACTCCTTGTCTGTTTAGGGAGGCCTCAATTTTTTTTAAATCATAATTTTTTATACCTAAATCTTTCAAGCAGAATTCTGACACCTCACTCCTCTGTTGTTGCTCCTGGCATACAAAAGTACAAGCCTCTGAACTGAGTTAAGCTAAACCAGCATTTTCTGTACTTCTACTTACATTACAATTCATCAAAGGGAGCATATCTGTTTTACAGAGCTTCTTTCTGCCTGTTCAAAAGTCACAATATAAATAAATATCTATTTTTATTTCTCCCAAGAGATCTAAGCTAACTGCTATAATATATAAAGAAAGCAGGAGCATGTTTTATGCAACAGAAAACTCTATCAGCAACATTGTACAATGAGAAGGATGAGACTAATAATTCAGAGTGATTATATTATTATAGAAGCTTAATCTGCCTATTGTCTAAGGCACCTATGCCAGGAGATTTCCAGTCTTTTAAATGTGTACAGTATTCAATGTTTATGCCATTTTCAAATGTCTAAAGGGATAAAACCAGGCACATGCTAATACTTCCTAGTTATTATTCATGAATTGAGTTATATTGCAGTTGATCAGAGAGGTCACATACCACACATTTTGAATCTAGACAGAAGTTACATGGAACAACATTTTAAAGCAAAAAGATGTATGTGCAAATGCAACATATGTTCTGCTAAACTGGGTACTTCGATAGATTTTCTTTTTAGTCCAGTAAAAATATAAAAATAATATTAATAAGATTATTTTTTATTTTTAAATGTTTTAAAAACATGGAGAAAAAAACAAGCATGGCAGTAAGTTTTATTCTGATATTTTTACTGTCCTTTAAAGAAATATTATATTGTTAAAATACTATGGACTATTTGTATTTATTCAGACTAACACTCTAGTGTTCCACACATTCAGATAAGAACAGGAAAAAATATGATTACCTGCTATATTATTGTGATTATTAATATTGTTGCTGTTGCTGTAGCAAACACCTCAGAAAAGTTCTATAATCACCTTGTGCTCCAAACTCAGATCTTTAGCACATCTTTAATTTTGTCTTCAATTTAAATAAAATCAGTCCTTGAGCTTATAGTCTGAATTGCTAGCACGAAATAGAAAAGACCAGACCGTGGTCCCAGCTCACGACACCTGAGTAAATAGTCCTTTGTGAGTGTGCAGTCTGAATTAACAACACCATTCACAAACTTCTCACTTTCACATGACTACAACAAAGCTGGTGAGAAAAGATGAAGGCGAACCATGCGCCACCAGTCAAAAAAGTCTGCTTTTCTAGCTAGAAAGTAATTCTTTAACTGCTTACTCCGCCCTGTTAAAACCCCCACAGAAAAGTTCTTTTCTGTAGGACACCAACCCTCTCTGACTGATTTATTGCCTTAATTCCCCCCTCCTACTCCATATATAATTTGAAGTAGGCAATGAAAAACTATAAAATGCTTGGTTGAAGCTGATGGGCGTAACACAGAGCCCGTCATCAAAACCAGAGGACAGGATTCCAAGCTGCAACATTAAGACAGCTTAACAGCAGTACCATTATTGAGTTGATAATTAAAAGATGCTTTTGGAATTCCCAGAATTAGACAATATTTAAGAAGCATATCTTGTTTTTCACTGAAATTGGTATTTACATTTGTGATAACGGTTATCATATGCTTTTACAGAACTTAGCCTCTACTTAAAAACTACTGTGGCTAGTAAATATATCTATTTAACCATAAGCATATGATAGAGAGAAAGATGCCCAACATATTTGGACAATCTAGCCCTGATACAGACAAGTATTTAATCAGATGCTTAACCATGTGTAAAGAGTACAAATGGACTCAAATTTTCTTCTTGCTGCTATTTACATGTAAGACTTGATCACACAGACTGTAACTCACAAGGAATTTTGTTCACCAAGATATACACTGAGGTCAGCATAATGCACTTAACAAGTATTTTCATGCTTAAAACATTGCTTCAGCTCTCACAAGCACCACAGAAAGGGGAATTGCTGCTTGAATTGGGGAACTGAGAGAAGCCACTAGACCAGAAACTGTAAAATGAAAATGGTAGAAGTAGTGCAAACCTTTCTCTGCCTTTATTTATCAAGATGAGATGAAAACAGCCTTGTCTCAGGGAAATATGCATGAAGTACTTTTACCATTTCATTCCAAATCTAAGGAGGCTTAATACAAAAGCTAACACACTTTGCAAGAACGCCCCCCACTAGAAAAAGGTAAAGATGATCCTATACTGTAATTGTCTTAGATCGGTCTGCCAATTATAATTTTAAAATAACGTTCTGTTTTGTTCTGAGAGGCTCATACTGCTCTAGTCAAACTGTGGTCAATAACATTACTCTGATGGATTTCTCCCCCAAAATAGCAGATTTTTATCTATTTGACCAGCATCACACAGACAGAAAGAGCTAACTGAGGAGTCTGTGTGAAAGATGGAAGGCAGAAACACAACACCTGTACTCCAGGCCACTTCATCCAGCACTTGAATTAACACACATCCTCAAAGTAGCTCAGTTTCCCATTTTACACATTGTTTATAACTTCTTTTCTGCAAATAATCAGAGACTTCAGTGGAATTAACCCCATGACACACTTAAATCTGACTTGCCAGTCTGACTTAGCTTTTCTTCTGCATTCTGCCACAAGCCCTTACAAAAAGGAGTCAATCAGAGAAGTACCTGAAGTACAAAACTCAGAAGTATTGGCAGCACACAAAATCCCCTGTAATTCATCAGATTACAGTATGCTTTCCAGACTCATTTTCTGGAAGTATCTCCTTATTATCCACCCTTAACAACAGAGAATACTTTTTTTGGTCACAACACCCTGTGCCATAAAGACAGCCACATAACTACACCTTCTGAACTGATGCCGTGTCTCACCTCAGTTAAATACAGTGAGATGGTAAATATACACTTTATCTATACATCTCTTTAAACTCAAAATCCTTTGCATTGGCCCAAAAGGAACTGCAGTGAAAGAGATCTTCTTTTTTAAGCTACCCAAGCCACTGATAAATGTTTGGGGCTTTTTTTCAAAAGTTTCCTAAATACCCGTAAGGGCCTGGTTTGGAAAATTCTGCAGGAAATACAAAGATTCAGCTAGTTTTCCTTTTTCTTCTCATTCTCACCCTTTGCCTAAGAGCTGTCTTGGTAGTTCTCCTCATTTGAACAGTAATTTAGTACATATGTTTATTCCCTCTTGTATACTTAAAACATTTTATAGTTCCTAATTTCCTAGTTAAAAGATTATACCCTCTGATTTCCATGGCTCCCTGCCAAATATAACAGTTTATTCTGTATTATTGAAAACATATGCAGAAGCTCCAGCAAGCCTGATTTCCCTTCTGTCTTTTATTTCTTTCACAAACGTTCTTTCTGAGCAGACCGATTGCATCGGACCTTTTATATTTATTTCTTTTTTTCATGGGCTCACTGCAGCCACTAACCACCGTCCCTTGCAATATTAACTGCTTCAGGAATTCCTCACCAGATATTCCATAATAAAGGTGGCAAACTCTGACCAGAAGTAAATTGTGCAGATGGAGTTCCATGAGTGTTCATCTGCCCTAATGGTGTTGTGGGCTCACCTAGAGGAGGAGGCTTTGGACTCCAAGTTCCCCCAGCCTGTGAAAGGCACTGCAATATCTGAGGATTTGCATACGGGGCAGACTCACGAAGCAGCTGTATCCAGCAAAAGCAGCACGGTCATACCCCACCACTGCTCTGCTTATGCCCAGCAGAAAAGCTGTTTGCATTGGGTTTTGTCTTGCACATCACCCTTGCTAACAAATTTCTTTATCTATAAATGCAGTGATAATACATCATCTAACTCATGTCTATCAGAAACATTTTAAAGATTTCATGCAGATCACAAAAATACTTCCTGAAATTGTTCCCACTAAAATCCTATAGGGAACATTACAATTTTGACTCAAAGGACAGTTGAACATATTCTCTGTGCTTAGCGTCCTTAGCCTTTCCACAAAGCCTCTGCCTCCATCTGCATAAACATTTCCTAGTCTGCCTTTTTATTCTGCCCTCAGAGATCTGTAATAGTTCCCTGTGATTGCTCTTATGCCTTTCCTGTGCTTCACTTCAATCAAAGCTGTCTCTGCACTGGTAGCCAAACCACATGTCATTTCATCCTTCCATCAGAGTGTTCTCCTTTGTCTCCCATAGCGGTGCTGCAATCCATTTTAAAGTGTCTGTGACCCTGTTAGACTGCACAGGGAAAAAAAAAAAACACATAATGTGTAATCTTGGAGAAAGGGAAAAAAATGACGAGGCAGAGCGAGGAAAGGCCTAAGTTTGAGACTTTCTACATTATCTAGTGAGGCAAAACCCCCCACCACCTGCAGAGAAAGCCTGCCCATGGAAGGAAGCTCGTGCCCCCTCAGGGCAATCGTCCACCTTCCCACTCCACTCTGCAGGTCACCACAAAAGCACAGCGATGCTTTTGAAACTTGATTCACACTAGAAGTAATACCAGGAAGAAAAACAGAGGTAAAACTGTCCTGGGCCATGTAATTAAAATAAAAGCATCTGCTGGTTATTTTTTCCTTAAGCCAGACACAGTAATGGGACATTTTACTGTGATGCCTCCACTCCCTTCAGCAGCTACAAGAGGGGTTCTGAAGAAACATCTGCATTTTCACTATCCACACAGTGATTTGTCCATGTTTCCTTTCACAGTTTCTTGCCATGCTCCATTTGTATCTCAAATCTAGCTGGCTGAAAACTTCACAGAATATATTTAACTAAGTAATACCCAGTTAAAACTCAAGGTAATTGACAATTATTTTGTGCAGAACTAACAATGTGAACTGGTTTGAGCTCCCTAGCTCACTGTCACACACAACTGCCTGCTAAGGCACCACACCCACAGCTGACCTGCACCCACACCTACCCTGCACATCCAGTGTGGCAATGGTGCCCTGACCTGAGCAGTACAAATACGCCTCCTGGAAAGCAATTCACTCTTCTCTTAAGGCAAAACATTCTTCCTAGGCCAGGCAGATAAAGTATAACAGCTAATGAGGTAGCAGGAAATAAACATCACTTGGGGTCATTTATCAGTTTATGGGGGTTTTATTATAACTGACTTTTATCTCTGATGTGATCAGGATGAGCTGAGTCTTGAGATGTACCCCAGAAGGTCTCAGCTGTGGCACTCCAGTCCAGCTTCAGCAGCAAGTGTCCTCAAAAACTACAACAAAACATTTTAATAATGTTTTGAAGCAGAGACTGCAAATAAAAAGCATGTTTGCTATATTTTATACAGTAATTTTGTTCAGAAAAGAGTCATAAATTGAGTAGGAGTGACTAAAATTAGAGCGTTAGGGAAGACTAGAGTTTGTTAGCTGAAGAACCTAATCTGTAAATACTGCAAAGTTATGTGAAATGGCTACTCTTTCTGAAAATAATTTTCCACATTGTATTGCCTTTCTTGATCAAATTATGTATTATTTTTCTCAAAGAATGCTGAACTACAGCAAGCATGGAAGCAATGAGGGGAAGTCAACCAGAGATAATTCTAGACAAGGTGACCAAAATTACAAGAATGCCCACAGACTCTGAGTCTTTATTTCTGGATTGATTTTAATTTCATCAAAAGGCTACAATGACTGTTCTAAATAATAACAATAAAAAAAGGTTTACAGTTTCATTGGAAAATCTATTGGTCTGTCAAGCTAATTATCTGACACCACTGTTGCAGTACATTAAATTCTGCAGTAACAAGGCACTTGGCATCCTCATTAGTAGATACGTGACTCCTTGGGAGACTGAACATTTGCTAAATAGCAAGCTACGAGGCAACAGCACTTCCAAAATTCCTGCTTCCCAGGATCCATTTCCCTCTCAGTGTACATACACTGTGCTTCTCCCTGTGCACACTGCATCCTACATGGGGAAAGAAAAATGAGCTAACAAGCAGGTGGAGTAAACTACCTTTCCAAACTGAGGTGCCCTGGGATTTCCTGCAAAGGAGAATACTCACACTAAACTATCCCATAACTGGACCAGTGTAATCCTCTTCTTTGACTAAATTAACTTTGGTTGTGTGCTGGTTTACAATTAGACACAGTCATTGCAAACATGGCACTGTTTTAAAGCCTTGTCATCCCCTGTGCAACATGCAGGACAAAATCACTCGAGGATTCACTGAAAGCTTGTTGGGTCTCCCCTTTGCACTCACAAGTGCAAGGAACAAGACTGATGAAAGAAAAAATGTTGTCTAATACCTTTGTATTTCTCAGGTCTCACAACTACCAGAAGGAAGGCTACAGGGAAATTCTCTTCTGATTACTTGGGTTGGCTTTAGTGCTGTTTTGTGCCAGTGAAGAGTACTAAAGCTACCTTAAGTGTACTGTGACACAGAACTGGGAGCTTGGGGCTTCACAGATCTCGAGGTACCAGCTGCTGCAATATTCAGTTATCTCCAAATATCTCAGTTACAATGTAAGCTGGTGTTAAGAATCAATTTAATGTCAGAGGTTGGACAGGAGGAACTCTTTACAATTTTATTTGGCAGTTTGTTTCTATAAAATCCCATTTTATATTTTCAGTGTTTTCACTGTTTTATAGCCTTGCTAAGCTCAGGTACAGGCAGAGACGATGAGCACATAGCTTGCATATAAAATGAATGAGCTTTTCTAATTTTTGCTGATAAAATAAAAACTTTCCCCTAAATTAGGTTGAAATACGCATCTATTCTCCTGCATTTATGTGGCTTTATTAAAGTGCCTCTTTGTACTTCAGTGAACAATTACAAATCATTTTACCAATTTCTTCAGACACTCAGGCATGCCAAGAGCTAATTAACTAGTGTGACAATTGCAAGAAGAAGCAACATAATTCAGTTTTTTAAATGGCTGGAAGGTATTTAATTTGAATAAAAGAGCAATTAAATAGCAGGAGTAATAAATGGTATTGACAGGTAGGGTGCACATATCAGAAAGGTCGCTAACAAAGTATTTGCAGGTACTTTCAAAAACTCCTCTTTGGAGTTGTGAAATTAGGATTAATTGGCTGGAGCTGTTTTATAGACTATTTCACACATTTAATACCTTACAATCTATCGAGGTAATCAGCCATGTGTAAAGAACAAGTTTTGAATCGATTCCCTGATTAAGTAAAATAAAAGGTTCTTTGTATGCAAAATGTAGAATGCTAATGCAAGATTCACCTGGCACAGTAGAATACAAGTAGGAAGACCTTTTCAGTATAGTAAACCCCAGAATTTATCAGAATTTGAGCATTTGTTGGCACAACTTAGAAGCGACTCCTGCTTTTGCTGTGGAAATTTGCTAATAGTAATCACCAATCATGTAGACTTTTATTCTGTAACAATCAGTATTATTCTGCATCCACCTTTTTTCGCTTATTTAGTTTAAATAAGCTTTCACTGGGTCTTTTAAAATACCAGAATTGACTAATGGGAAAATATTCTCCCTTCCTCTTCCTCGGACAATAAAAAATATAAGAATTAGTAAGTTCCACAAGAAGTTTGCAAAGCAGAATACGGGTAATGAGTGAGAAATGACATTGTTTGGAAATACTGGCCCTGTGGGAACTGGATTTCACTGGACATTCTACCTCAGCTGTCACTGTCATGTTATGGACTCAAATTACTCTTTATCCAGGGCATTCCTCAATTCCTGCCCCCAGTTTGTGAGCTCCCATTGTCATCCTTGCCTCAAGTCAAGCATCTTGAACAAGCAAAAATGGTTGGATAAAATACCTGATGGATCTGAAGGAAAGAATAGTTCCCTACCAGAGAAGGGTCAAATAAGCTTAGGAAAACAGGATCAGTCAGATCTGCGGACCACCACCCCCACCAACATGTGCTATGGAACCCCAGACCCTTCCTAGACATCCAGTAGTCTTAATAATATATTTAGTAAGCTATGCATAACCTGGTGACTTCTGGGCCTCTCCTCCTCACATCTGTGGTCAAAACTGCGCAAGTGACAAATGAAAACAGTTATGGTGTAAAAAATCCAAACTTGTCCATGTTATTTCCTCACTCAATATTTGGTAGAGTGACCCACTGAAGACTCACAGGCCAGAAAGCAAAGATCAGTTTTTGCCTGAAAACACTTAGGAAATGGGTAGTGGGGATATTAGATCTGGAGGACCAGCCTAACCCTAGCCTAAAGGAACTAGAGAGATGTCTTCATCACTCAAAGAAACCGTAGCTGTCTTCTACGGTTCAGTTAAACAAGACTTACATATTTTTATACATGCAAAATTTTTTTTCCTAGCTGCTCACTTAAAAACGGTTAGAGGTTAAGAAAGGCAAGTGCAAATTCATCTGTGTATTAAATTAGATAAGAAGGATTCTTATGTACTAGCTCTTGCCGGAAACAGATGGGCTTGGTAACAGTATACTCTAGTTGGGCAAACACTTTGCAGTCCTGTTCCTACATAAAGTATCAATTATTTAAATTCTATGTTGGGAATTTAAGCACAATATGTTGTTAAACCATTAGTAAAAACAACAATCTTTACATTTCACTGTGATACAAAAATCATATAAATTAACATTAGAGTCGGTTGAATTTTTGCTCAACTGTCCTTGATCAGGACTCCCTGCAACAAGATCAATATACAAAGTAGTTCCTTATCTTTTGGGGAGATACTCATTTACCACAAATCTCCTGTTCCCTAGTCTGGCTGGTACGTGTCTCCAGGAAAAAAGAGCATCAGCTTTGAACCGGTTAGTTTCTCAAGAGGATCAGTGATTCACTAAGAATATACTTGGAAACATTGTGTATGTTGGACTAGGCATCATGTGACCAACAGGAACATAATTTTCTGGGGGGAGGCGGGGCGGGTGTTGAAAAGTATTTTTCTGGTTTGTTTGGATGAACAAACTTATTAATAAATCACATTCTATTACGTAATAACTGGTTTTGGTTACTAAACACTTCCCTGTACTCTTCCTGCTGATAGCATGTTCTTTACAGCTTTTTACTCGTTAGCCATCCTTTGACCTCTAGGCTACAGCTGTTTGTGTTACAAGCCAAAAAAAATGCTGTTTACGTCCTGCATGACCAAAATATACAGCTTGAGATCTTCATGTATCATAGTTAACCCCATTTCAACTCAAGACCTTCCCAAGAACAGTTCAACCTCCTCATTAAAAATCAAGCAAACAGGTTTCTTCAGAATAAAATTCAGACTCTGCTGGGAAGCCAAGACATTAAAAGTAATGAAGATTTTTTAATATTTTTTAGGAAAGCAAGCACTTTGGTAATTTTTTTTTGGACAGCTGTCTTTCTTATAACCTGGACTGCACTTAAGATAGATTTTCTTGCTTCAGTTTCAAACCTTGAGTTCCATCTGCTGTTTTGCAGTCCCCATTCAGAAACAAGAGGCCGAAAATGACAATTTAATAATGGCACACAGGAGTCATTTAGGTCATTAGCTTTCTTTTGCTTCTTAGATGTTTGTTCATTTTTTTCTGTAGAAATAAACGTTATGAGCCATTCTAGCATACCACTTTTTTCTTGCCATTTCCTTGTTCCCACTACTGGAGCTTATCATTACTTCCTTCTTGGTTTTGAAAGACTCTGCCTATAAAGTTTGAAAGAAAGACTTGTGTATCATGAGGAAATTCCCTCAGAATGAAAATATATGGATATATTCAACCCTGGTGGCAGTCTCCTAATACATACTGAATTTTGTCATGAGTTAACTTATTCAACTTTTGAGTGAAACAGACTGAAAGGAGAAAAATCTTTTAGGCACAGGAGAAGTCTCTGTTATTTAGTCTTTTCATTTAGTCTGGAGTGGGATAAAATTACTAATCTATGAGGGACTGAAAATGTGCAGTTAGAGGAGATTACAAATAATTTTCTTGCAAAATTCTTCTTTTACTGTCAGCCATACCTTTTGCCTACGTAGAAACCAAATTTGCAAGAAGAGAACCTCTCAAGCAATTTGAAAATAAAACTAGCAAGAAAAAAATCCAAGCCAAACGAAGCATTTAAATTTCAAGTGCTAAAATTCATGATAAAAACACTGTAGTACTGTAGAGATAAGAAAAGCCACACAAGCTTTTCCATATTTTCATATTCTGTGACCTTGCTTAATCTCACAAAGCACTGTGCAGCAGCATGGAAAATCTCCCATAATTTCTCTAAAAAGCTGATGTACACTTCATAGAATAGACAGTTGTTGACCTATTGTAGCAGTTGTTTGGTTTCCAATTACACAGCTTGAAAAACATCAGGTCCTTGTGAGAGTATGTAAATATTATCAGTCAAATGCACCTCTTATTACTTCATTGTAGTCAAGCTATTCTAATAGAATTATATCATAAATTAATTTTGTCCAATGTATAATTTATCCAGTGCATTTTTTTACAAAAGAAAATCAAAGTATCAGTTAGCTGTTTTGAAGAGAAACAGCAAAGAATATTGCAAAGGGCATTCAGATTATTTTTTTTAAACTTTGGATGCTAGCCAAATTCCAGAGCTCTCTAAAATGTTTGCATTTTGAGGAGCCATTAATGGAGGGGTCTGGTGTGTTTAATGTGACCCTACAAAGACTACACAAAGACCTGTTACACTGAATTCAGTAGGCAATACTTCACTGATGGCTTCAGCACTGTTTAATTAAGTGTTCAGCTCAAGAGCTGCCCCTCTAAGATCCCTTCTCATTTTCCTTCTCTGCCACCAAGTACTGAGGCAACCAAACAAGATGGAGCCAAACTCTTCTCAGTGGTGTCCAGTGGGAGGACAATATACAGTGAAAATAAAAAATGAAAAAATAAATTAAAAAATAAGAAATTTTACCTTGACCCTGAACACTTTTGCAGTGTGAGGGTGGTCAAGCACTGGAATAGGATGTCTGGAGGAGTTGTGGAGTCTCTGTCTTTGAAGCTATTAAAAAACTGACTGGACAGTGTCCCAAGAAGTCTGCTCTAGTTGATCCAGCTTTGAGCACGGGGTGAAGGGGGTGGTGGATTAAATGATCTGCAGACATCCCCTCCAACCTCAATTGTATGATTCTATGATTTACATGTAATTTAGGGTTTTTTCTGAATTTCTTGTTTATAGTCATAAACCAACAAGCAATTCCACTTTCTGAATATCCTTTAGCTTCTTCTCTCATCCACACCATGCTTACAGTTCTCATACCTGTCTCTAAGAAACACCTTTCTTCATTACACCAGCTTTCCTTATGACTCTTCTCTGCTACTTACCCCTCTCTTCATCCACTGCCCATAATATTCCACCCCTATTTCATGACTTCTCCTTATATACTGATAATTACATTCCAGCTCCAGAGAAATTCTTAGTTCTTTAATATATGCCTGATTCATATTAAATTATTAGAAAACACTTGGGAGCAAAGTTTTCATCTGCATTTCTCTTCTCTGCTATTTGTCTACCACCCTTGCTGCAAGCTCTTTCATGAAAAGCTCCACAAAAATGAAGTAGGCATCCTTCAGCAGCAAAGCACCAGCCAACAATAAATTACACTATCTAGAAAGCATCAAACACCACAAAACAGACGTGTTATCACAGCTGGACTGTTAACTCGTTTCTCACTCTGACCACTTATCACACAACTACTAGGAAGAGTTCTTGTAACATTTCCAAGATGCAGATTTAGCCCACAACCATGAGAGGCACCTTCATTCTGCTTCAAAGCCTTTTGAAACTTCTTTTGATATTTTGTAGCACTCCCAGCTCTCATCATCCTTCACTGCAATTATACTTTCTTCCTAGGAGAGCAGGAAAAACTACTACATACAGAGTAAAGAACTCTTCTACATGATTGGACTAAAAGACTCACTGAGCCCTTGGTGAAATAAAAAAGTATTAACAAGAAAAGAAGAAAAACCACACACAAACCTGAAAATAAGATACTCAGAGAACCTTTTCTTCTTTTGCAAGTAAGTAACGTGAAGAAGGGAACTTTTGGCCTATTGTATCAAAGCATTTCTTTCAGTATGCAATTAAGAAAGTGGGAAATTGCAAAGATACTTGTTCAAACATGCACACACAAAGATATTCCCCAACACTATCTTTAGTATTTTCAAGCCTTTTTCAAGAAGCTTTTGTAAGTACTAAAAATGCAACATCGTTATTAATGTGTTCAGATTCCATTTTAAACAAGTTGAAGTAAGTCATATTAACAAGATTAAAAATGTGATAAAGGTCTTGCATCAACACTTGCCTTTCTTCTATGTTGACCTTCTCACTGTCAATTGATGATTGATGTAATTTTCCCAAGAAACCCAGTTCGCTAAGAACTGGATGGACAAAAAAGTGACTCACAGAGTAAATCTGAATCTGCATCAAACTTATAAAGAACATTTGGACATAACGAAAGTGCATGAAAGGAAAAACCAACCACTAATATGTCAGCAGATGTCTCAGATCAAGGTGCTGAGCGAAATGCACTTTTGTGCATTTTGACAAGGTGATTGTGGCTGGTGAAAAATCATACAAGGAGACGTTACCAGAAACCCGAGAACAGCAGGATAACTACATATCTGCACACTGGCACACCTTACAAACACGATATCCACCAACTCCTTGACATTAGATCCTTCGTATTTCTGTTTAGCCTTTTCCCTGACTGAAATCTATATTCAGTGAATGACATACAAAAATGACACCAACGAAGAGGAAAAAAAAAGGAAAATGTGACTTTATATTGTCAACTCTTAATGGACAGAAAAATAAAGTTTAATTATAACAGTCAAATTCAAGTGTACAGAGAGATCCATATACAATTACTGAAGCTTTTTTACAACTGCACTGGCCATAAATGGAGTTAAATAGATGTGGTTTATTTCTCAACTTCTCAAAGAGATATAAACCAAACAAAAGGGACAGGAAATCACTATATGTTCAATAGTGAAAATACTGCAGTTACTCAGGTGGTTTCTGGGCATTTGTCTAACACACAGAAATAACAAGGCAGTAGTACATGCTATGTATGCAATGGGCAAATTTGTAGTCTATTAATGAAACAAATTATTTTGAAATATAAGGTAGCCTGCTAGGTTTTAAATATTTCTTTGCCTTATGTAAATGTGATAGCTTGGTGAAAAGCAGAATTGGTGACAAATTCTTCCTGCGACCATTGTATGAAATACAGCTACAGTGAGGTGCAAAGACTTCTTAGTGAGAAGGAGAATGCAATTTTTATGAAAAAGAACACACCTATGTAAATATTTTATTTAATCGGATGAAAGAAATCTTGCAGTCCACCTTTGCATATATATATAGCTTTAGCCAAAACCAGATCTATTAAGTACGAATCTAAATAAGACAATAATCACATTGTTCCAAATACTGAAGGATGCAGAGTATTTCAATGATTAGTAAATTTTCTTTAGTTATTTTTCAGGAGGAATAACTCTAAGTCATGGTGTGCTGGCAAACAAGCCTTCCTAACAAGCTGTTGGTGTAAAAACACTGTGATTCTGTCCTAATGACTCACTCCACCATTATTTTGTGTTGAGCTAAGCTCCTTTTCTCAAATAATATCTTAGTCATTTCAACAGGGTAAGATATTCCTCCAAACAGGGCTTCTTTTCACTGACATACAACTCAAACTGACAAACACGGAATAATCTTTTCCAAAATAATTATCACATAGGAGGCTATTGATTATATGATGTTGAAACGTGAAGGCATATAGTACTTCATACTGAGGTAAGTCTAAAGCCAATGGCTGTTAAATTACATGATCAAAAAATGCCTCCTCTTCATATTCGAAACCAGGCCAAGAAATGTTTTAATGTTAACAAACTGTCATGCTCATTCTTCCATGCCATATGAAAGAAACTCAAAAGAAAATTTCTTTGCAAGAAAATGTGCAATTAAACAGGACAGAAAAATTTAAGTAAAAAAAGCTTAATCAGAGAAGCATCTAAACAACCTTTTCTTCTGTTTAAATATTCAGACATTTCTGTGTCAGAGATTAACAGCCAGTTCATACTCTCTAAAAAAAAAAAAAAAAAAAAAAAAAAAAATACAAAAAAAAACAA
>VZTI01000409.1:415661-490164 GCA_013397865.1 Struthidea cinerea | reverse complement strand
AAGAAAAAGAAAAAGAAAAAGAAAAAGAAAAAGAAAAAGAAAAAGAAAAAGAAAAAGAAAAAGAAAAAGAAAAAGAAAAAGAAAAAGAAAAAGAAAAAGAAAAAGAAAAAGAAAAAGAAAAAACTTGACGATTTCCTAAAGAACACTTAACACATTAAAAGCATCTTTTCCTCCAATTCCAATTTTGGTACTAACACATGGTCTAATTTTCAGAAGTATTCACAAGTGTCATCTACCATCCCTGTCACCAAGAAGTGAATTTGAAGTGAAGATGAGTTCATGAGGCTTTAGGTTTGCTTCCAAATGCAGAAAAGTATAATGCTTAGCTTAGCTTTGCCTGGCTGCTAGGTTTGCAGGGGAGGCAGGATTTTGTTGAGGTTTTACTAATTACCTGAAGAATATGAAATACTTTTAATCCTTTAGAAAGAGTCATAGAAATGTAAACTTTTGAACTGTTAATCTTCTGAGCCCTGTTGGTGACCAGTAAAGGAGGATAAATAAAAGGATAACTAAGTTTTCCCAAATGAAGAAAAGCTTAGTCTTGTAAATGCTTAAGACCTTACACACCTTTCAGAAAAGGAGCTTCCACACTGCTCCCTGTTTTTCTACCCTCTAGAGATCAAACTCAACACTCAGCTCAGGGGCAAGGAAAGGAAAGAAGATTTTACTAGAGAACATACGCAGTTGGCAAAAGTTCATATGAAGAGAGGAACATAAATGTCAGTGAAAACGAAAATTTTTGTTTACAGCCTTCACAAGCGAGTCTAAAATCTGGAGGCAACCATATCACTTGAATCTTTCACTGCATCAAGAGAAGAATAACTAGAGAATCGGGACTACTGTAAACACGTCAGAAAGTACTGAGTGACACTTTCTTTATGTAGCAGATTGTTACAAGTCAAAACTTTTAGTATGAACGAAACATCTTCTATAAGCGTGAGGTTTTTTAACAATATCTCCCTAAAATTTTTCCTCAATGTATCCATTTAACCCCATAATGCTCTTTTTTCTTTTTTGACAATCTTTTTCAAATTTGATAATAGTAAAGCAGATTATTAAAAAATAAAATTTACTGACTACATTCTTCTGCTTTTTTCTTTTTCTAGAGAATATATATTAATACGTACATACAATTTTCCAAATTATTTCTAATAATTTTTTTCTAAAACAAACTAGCTTAGTGTACATTTATGTGAAAATATTACAAACGCTTATGTAATATTATTAAATTTACATCTTACTCCTCGCAGTGTTATTCACATTTGCTATTTGTGCTTTCATGTTACTCATTAAAATAACAGTACTGCATCTCCTGACATGATGACAAATTGCAGTTCTTACATGTTCTAGTAGGGACACATTACTGGACGGGAAGAATAGTATTCACATATAAATGAGTGCTTCTTCATTTATGAAATATTTCCCATACTTTCATGTTAACTTAGTCAATGTTCATTAATATTTTAATGAATTCAAATGACTCTTCATCCATTCAAAAATTTATGAATAGTGACTGAGTGCGGGATTTGAAAATTCATCGAATGAATTTCGCTGTTTCTATTTATAATAATATTAATGGATAATGTTCTGGATATAGTTACCATCTTCAGCTCTCACTGGGTAAAGGTAGGATCTGAAAAGGCATGCTCTTACTGCAACATCTGCAGGCACAGATGAATGTTAGGCTCCATTTCAGTCTGCTGGAACGGTGTAAGTTACGGACATAAAGCAAGAGAGGATCCCAGAATCAAGGGCGAAAATTACAGACAAAAGGAAGGGGAAGCACAAAGTCAGAAGAATCCTGGGAATGATTCTAAGGAGTTAGATGTGCTTTTCCCGTAACAAATTCTATGCAGGCATATAATAAAGGTTGCTGTCATCCTGTGTGAAGACAGAAGATGAAGTTATCTTCATACAGAAGATGAAGTTATCTACTATCAGTCTGGGCATGTTTCAAAACCCAAGGAAGCAAACAGTATTAGCAGTGGGATCAGTATCAAGACACTTACTGATAAGGATGACAGGCCTTATGAAACCTGGCACCGAAGAGCCGTGTCTCGCCCACGCTCTTGGCACTCCCATCCTCTCACTCCTTAAGAAGCCTGAGAAGCCCGCCAGCTCTCTCTTTTAGCATCTCTTCATTCCAATAATCCCAGAAACACTGTCTTCAAATTCTAAACAAATTTAATCAAAACCGGTGGTAACCTTTCATTGATTTGAGTAAGAACTGGTCAGGCATTTCTACTGGGAGATGTGTGAGGCAAGAACTTAGCATTTCTTCATGCACTAATTGTATAATAATTAATAAAAGTAAATTAGATCAAATGTAACTTAGAGAAAACCACTCTCCTGAATTATGGCTGTTGAAACATAGCCAGAGAAGCACTTTCAGGAGCCTGCTCAGCTGTGCAGTGCTGATTTAATTATGATGTTTAGACATGGTCTACTACAGAGATACCTGCTGTAGCTTGCAGGCTACACCAGAGCTCAGAGAGATGAGCTGATGTGTCACCAGTCAGCAAGACAGAAGTACCATACACCATTATGTGAATGAATATGGCTTACCTTTCAGACGTTTGTCTAAACTGTTCCTTTAGTTTGGACCCAAGAAAATTCAAATCAGTGATTTAAGTCTGAAATTTAGGTTTTAGAGAAATTTTGTCAACACTCATCCTTGCACAGTTTTTTTCTGCATTAAAACATTACTGTACGTGATTTTGCAGGTTCTCCGTGATTTGAACATAAGATCCATCAGTCCATCTAACTAACTCATCAAGTACTACAGTCTTTCATCCCAAAAGTTTCTTCCAACATACAACTGTGTAGATATAGCAAACAGCTATGGAATCTACTGATAAAAGTTCAGTGTTACAATCTCATCATTTTAACAAAAGTAAATAAAGACCGTGCACTGAAAAAAATCCACTAAGTGCTAACTTTGATATACATTATATATTTTTCTGATTTCAGGAAATAAAATCTAAAAAGCAAAACAAATTTTTTTTCCTATTACTGATAAGGTGCTTTCTTTTTCTTTGCTGTGTTTTGGGTTTTTTTTTTAAGTCACTAATGAAAACAGGCAATCCTGTATTTTGTTTCACAGCACTTCCCTAGGGGCAAAGATAAACTTCACTCTTATCTTTTCTTTTGTTGTTCCTAGAATGATTGCTCTGTTCATTATAGTGTTTGATGTTGCCATCTCAGCTTTCCAACGCTTGATTTGTTCACTTCATTCTCAAAGTTACTAGGCTCTTCATTCCAAAAATAAGCTGATTTTCTCATTTAAAAACCAATGTCATCTTTGTGTATCATAGATTTACAGTTCACAGTGTTAACAGATCATGGAAACAGTGACATAAAAGATTAAATTATGAAAATGTATTTCACTTGCATAAAAAGGAATCGAGTGATAGTGCCATATAAGATAATAGATCATTACTGCACAAAGATCATAATCAATAGGTACCCATAAGGCACCTGAGTTACAACCCTCGCAAGTTCACAGAATTCTACGAAACAAAATCTGAACTTGTGGATTATGAGATAGAGTGTGCTGGCCCCACTCCACTCTCCCAATGCTCACCCACCCAGCTGCACAATGAATTTACCTCTGATGTGGGAATGGTGATGACTGCATCTCACCCACTACATCTGTGCATATGGATTCTGGAGCACAATAGGAATTAGAATGGTGTTTCTACCATTTTGAGTGATCAGTCCTTTCCAAAAACAAAAACAGTTATGACATGACTGCTTTTTTTTTTTTTTTAAGTATATTATGTATCCCAAACCAGCATTTCTCAAGAGGACTTTATATGTAACAATGGAGTAAAAATATGGTGACTCAGCTGTATTTTGACTTGAACTTCCAAAACTGTAAATTTTCTTCTTGAAAACACTCCTCCAGACATCCTCTGCAATGGTAAAAATAAACAAAAGTCCTTTAACTCTTTCATAAGATATTTTCTAAGTATAAAAGAGAATTACAAATAAAATAAATAAAGCTAACAAGCCCAAAATAAAATATCCAATCTGCTCTTATGTGTTAACATGCTGGTTTTCTTATGTACCTTTAAATAAAACCCACCAGAAATAACAAGGAACATTGGGATTGTCTTTTACAATGCAATCTTTATGTAATGGCTAAACGTCAATTTCATATGGAAGAGCATACCACACAACAGCCTGACAGAATGCCACCTAGCTTTGTCTTTTAAAATGCCCACCACAAAACCTACAAGATCATGAGTTCCCAAAGGCTAAGGCACTAGTAAACATTGGAGGCCAAGATCCACGTTGCCTTCACAGGGTAAAGGAGCTTGAGCACTGCGCGTGACTTGTTTCCATAGCTCCTCCTCTTTGGCCTATGTGCACACATAGGCTGTGCAGACGAAATCAATGCAAAAAGAAGGCCAGCACATAGTTATACAACATTTGGAATCCCAAAAAGTCATTATCAAGGGGTTCTCCACTACCATTTCAACCTTCTTCTTGTAAAGATACCACCACGAGTCCTCCTGCCACCTGAATTAGCAAGCTGATACTTACACACCTGCTGAGAGCTGCTGACTCCCAACTAATGCCACAGTCATCCTGACTATGAATATGGGCTGAGCATGCAGGACTGGCTTTAGGCTGTGGGTGTGCAGGTATCTATAAGGCACACTCATTCCTTTTCTTGCGTACTCCCTAGCTGAAGCTGCTCTGACATACTTTGAGCCCGTTCAGTTCAGGGAGCTGACATCAAACGACAATGTTTTTCATTACGGGGGGTTAATTCTATGCCTTACCAGTGAGCTGAACGTAGTTCCTGCTGCCAAATGAGAAGGACACTTCTGTGTTGTTAATACTAGAAATGGGTAGGCTCTGTTCACCTTTGCTACCTCATCCATCTTGCAGGTCTACACTACATAAGTGGAAAGAAAGTCACCTTGCAACCCAAAGCATATGAGGATGTCAAGGTGGGCAGGGGTAGGAAAATAAAGACAGCAACTGCAAATTCTATCAGAAGTCAATTCAAGAGCATGAAATCTGAAAGTCTTTCTTCAGAACAATGTCATAAACGCTTGTTAAAGGAAAACTTGCCAGCAACAACGATCGTGTTTATCTGCGTCTCATTAAACATTTTCAACAGCAGGAACAGGTCAATCATCTGGAGCTGACATTTATTCAAGTTTAGAATTATACGTTCTGTAATTTCAGCAACCAGAAGTATGCACTTTTACAGAAATGAAAGCAATTTTGTCCTGGTCTGCAACACTCATGCTGCATACTTGCATTTCCTTTCAGGGTGCTATTCCCAGCCATGAACTCTGCTCTCCAGAAAGGATCAGAGACAGCATGAAAAGTATGAAGTCTGAAACTATTATGACAAGGTATCAAGTATCATGTTAATATGCAGTGTCTGTCACAGATTAATTTTAATGCACGAGCCCTTGGGTCACATCAACATCACAGAGTTTTCTGGGTCACCAAATTAAAAGGCATGGCATCATCTCCTTTTGACACAGAAGCAGTTCATTAAAAATATTTGCAGAGATACAGGAAAGTAATCTTGGTCAGGCATATGCTTTGAAAATTCTTTTTCAAATTACGCTGGCTTGAGTACAGACTCGAACAGAGACAAGGTCTTCCGGGAAGAAAAGTCAAACTTGAAAATTAAACTAGATTAAAGTTCTCAGCTGGACTTTGTTCTCAGAGGTGATGTACACTCTGAGAATGTATAAATTCCTGGCATATCCTGTACAGACCATAAATGCTGATTTTTCAATGAGTTTCTGAACCTGCTGTACTTCTGATTTATCATGAGAACAATGTTGGTGGTCGTTCAAGAATGATTAAATTTTCTCTCCAAATAGTGCTCTATTCCAAGTGTCAATTTTGATGAATAGTCTGTCAAGTCATGACACAAAGAGTTGAAATAAATCTATCATCACATGGTGTTTGTCATTAAGAAAACAATTTGTACTTTCTTAAGCATCACATTCATCTGTTTCTATTTGTGAGTAGAGCTACACAAAAGTATTAGAGTTTCTTCCATTATCTAAGCAAATTACTCGTCAACTGTAATCAGAAAGGTTGTATTTTGCAGAAAACATTAATTCAGTCTTTTTTATAAAAGCTGTTTCAAATATTTTTGAATGTCTAAAGATAATTAGAGCTCTAAGCCACTGCTACTGTCAGTCTTCACAATAATCACCAACAACATTAGCAGAAAATAAATGAGATTCTGGTGTCAAGTCACCTGAATATAAAAAATATTGTCGCTGATTAAAAAAAACCCAAACAAAACTCAAGAAAAAACAGTCAAGATAACACAAGCAAATAGTGATTTCAAGTACGAGACTATGGAGAGGATAATCACAGACAATCAGATACCTTCCAAAATCTTTACTGTATCTGAATGGAGACTATGTACTTGCACATTCAGCTACTGTACTCTTGCATCTTGTATGTCAGCAATGGCAAACTCAAGGACTCAGTACAGATCTCTGAAGTTGACCAGAGGTTGCAGAGGAGCTTGCCTTGATTATGTCTGACACATCAAAAAGATGACAGAAAATGTTATTAAAATGTTTATATAACTATGATGACGTTCTGAGAACATTAGTCAGTTTATACCAATCTCATGTGGTTTTGCCATTCTGTTTTATTTTTCTACACTCTTTGCTTGTTCCTTTTATGTCAGTGTCCTTAAAATTGAAAACTGACCAAATATTTATACTAGTTCATAAGTGTATTCATAGAATTTTAACTTTGGACACCTTTAAATGTGGGGGGGAAAAAAAAGTGTAGGCACATCAGAAATTATAACTGCATACTCAAAATTTAAAAAAAACCAAACTAAATGTCTTTCATTATTCATTCCTTGAGAGAGAGACATTGATATGGCATCTGAAGTCACAGCTATTAAACACAAAGTAATTGTCAGTATAGGCTGTGTTGCCAATACCTTCAAACTGAGACAAATCCATTCTTCTTGCACCCACTTCTGTTGTGCTCTGTTCCTAAGAATGCTGATAGCATTAAAGTTTGCACACAAACTTCATTTTGTGAAAGCACTAAGTACACCTCAAAGTCCTTGTTTGTCCTTTGACAAATATTACTTTCATTATTCTTATGATTAAGCTCCAGACACTTGTGGTGGTTTTGTTTCATCGTTCTTCCTTCATAGCTGACACCTGTGAGTCGATAGAATAGTCTAGCAGTCACCTAGATAGGACTCATTAATTTTGCTGGTGATAAACTACAGTTATCCACACCACATTTGTAATACATCACCTAATTAGTGATATGTAGGAGATCCCAAGGGATCGAGCATTTTCCTACATTCTTCACAGCTCTTGTCTGGCTAATGTTTGTCCTTCTCTCTCCCAAAAAAGAAATCTGTTCTACCAGATGCTGAGACAGCCCACACACCTTCAGAGAACACTACTACTCAATATTTCGGAGCTTGTATGACACGACAGTTTACTAGCACAGTTATAGCAGGATACTATTGCAGCATAATGCAGTCTCCTTGCAATGCTACTGCATCACCCCACACCTTTTTTATCTCCTTTTTAAATTTATTGAAATGAAAAACAAATAATAAAAGACTTTTATCAGCTATTTAATTACAAATCACTGGTGTCAGATCTGAAACAGAATTTTAAAAAGCTTTCTTTTTACAGAAATGTAAAAAAGTTCTGTTTAAGCCCATCTATCTTTCAGTTTGTTCCCCAGAGCTTTCCTTTCTGTTCCATCTAGTTAAAAAGCTCTTGGGATTCTTGGACAGTTGGATACAATTCTTGGCTATGATCTCCATCTCATGAATCCCTTTCACTGAGAGAGGACCATCTCCAAGTGGATTTATAAGTATATATCCATTTTCCCTTAGAAATTCTTTTTTGTAGTCATACTTTCCTGAAGATTAACCATGATTCATACATGTGATAATTAATTACAATATCACACTCCTCCCCCAAGGCAACCAGCTGACCCCTAGCTCACTCTAGAAACACAAATATCCCTTGGGAATGGCTAGGCAGAGACGTCTCCTAGCTGGACCACAAATAGAACATGCAGATTTCAAACAGAACAGAACAGATTTCACCAGTGGGTAACTCAACTAATAAATATTTACCTGAGTGCCTTGCAGGGCAGTGTTCAGACCTCAGCCTGTGACTGACAGACTGAGAATGATCCCACACCAGCATATGAGTAAGAGGGAGAAACATCCAAGTTGCTCAATACTAGCTGTGGAGAGAGAATCTTAGCTAGAGTTAGACCCAAAGTTTCAGGTAATAATGATCCCAGGATTAATGGTGCATTGATATAAGGCCTCTGCCACAATAATGGAAGGAGGGAACAGACATCTGTACAGAAAAAATTAGAAAATTAATCAAGCTTCTGCAAAACTGTGGATGAAAATATGCAAGTATGAACTTAGAAATGGTTAGAAAAGAGTTGTGCTAGTTAGTTTTGCCACAGTATGTCTCTGCATCCATATAAATTCCTGCCTTGATCCTCTTCCAAACACAGGAGCAGGGATAGTAACTGAAGTTTTGAAAACTGTATTCATAATGGTCTTTGCTTGAAGTATTTGAGGTCAGTACCTCTAAACCTGGTCTCCATACTCCAGCCGATATTTCCAAATAGGTTAGAGCAATAAAAATAAAATTATTTTGCAGCTAGAATTATTTGTCTTTGCTATTAATATGACAAACAGTGACACTGCCACAGTCAGTAAGACTGAGATACAAGAGTGCCATGCTCTTTTTGCTAAGATCCAGCTTAAGGCTTCTGAGACAGCTAATGTGAGCCTGCCAGGAAGGAAGATGCCTTATGACCTGGGTGAGGACCGGGCTATTCCTTTTAGGTAAATGGTTGTTGGGAAAGAAGACGAGGGAGAAGCAGCAGGCATTTGCTGGAATATAAAAGGATAACTGAAGTAACCTCTGTGAAGACCTCTGTCCCTCCTTCAGCAGACAATAACACCTCATTCACCCATTAATTGAAGGTAATGGTAACACTAGCTGACAATCTGACTTTTCAGGGTTCCTGATTAAAGTGGTCTGTCTGCTTTGCTCCACTATAAGCAATGAGCCTAAATTGCCTCTATTTAGAGGCAGGCCTGTCCTTTATCATCCGATAAAGGAAATAATCCTGATTTCCAGGACTGCACTGTTGTCATATAGCAGGGGCTATGAATCCACCAACCAGAAATGATGCTCTACTGAAATGTAATTTGTGCAAATATGTGGGAACAAGATGAAGTTGTGTCATTAAACAGCCCTATCAGCATCACATGGCACCATCCAGTCATGCACTTTGCAATGAAATAATAACCTCAGTATTACTGTGTGCACTGGAAATTCTACCTCTAAAGTCATAGGCAGTGCACTACTGACAAGAGTCCAAAACTGCGCACACAGGTTTTTCATGTCATTTACTTCCTGCTAGCGAAACACTCCTGCAAAGGCACAAAGTATGCTGTATTCAGTTATGACATTAATAATTTCAAATATTTAGCATGCTTCAGGATGGATTTAAGTAGTTATTTTTAGGTTCCCTGGTCTGGAAATTCTGAGACTGAGATCTCTTACTTTTTTCACAAAGGTATGATTACAGCCTAAATATTTTTTTTCCTGTAGAAAACCTTCTCTCCAAATAAGAAATTGTTTCAAGACTTTTAATAGATTATCTGAAGCCCAATAGTGAATTGTGCTTTATAAGTACATTTAACAGTCTGCCAGACAGGGTCTTGATAAAGAAATGTGGAGGAGGAGGAGGGGGTGTAAGAAAGGAAAGAAAAAAAGAAGAAAGAGTACCAATGTACTGCATTCTTAGCTCTCCAAAGGTGAACAGAGATTCAAAACTGATCAAACTGTCACAGAGAAAGTCCTTTCTTTTAAAGGCAACAAAAAGCATTATTTTCCCTTTTACATAACTGGTCTGTTGTTAGCTCTTCTGTCACCATGGAGACTACCATTGCTGCTGCTGCTACTGATTTTGTCTAACTGGTCAGTACACGTTTGTATCATCACCTAGTATCAAGCTGGCTCTCCAGCAGAGAAATTTACATTTATTACAAATTAATATCAGCCTAGTAAAAGAAATTAATTCGATTTTTTTGTGTTGATTTTTCTATTGTTGCTTCCTTTATAACATATACAATTCCTATGAATTTACTTTCCTTAATCTCTTTCAAACACAAATTCCAGGGCTGACACAAGTATAATGAAGGGACTGCTGCTTTCACTGCAGGTGGTCCCACCTGTTTTTACTCTTATCTTCCATTTACCAAATAGTATAGAAAAAATTACAATGATTTAGCATGGTCAGATGAGAACATGATGTCTGAATCCCCTCCTCAAAGTAGTATAGACAAGACACTAAATCTCACTGAACCTGCATTCAGTTTCTTCCTGGCAAAACCAGAGAATGACACAATATCTGATGTTCTCTAACAAACACTGTCCAATGTACTTTACAGATATATCTAAAAATCAGAAATGGATATTTATTTTCAGGTATTCAATCATATATAAAAATTTAAGCATTATTTACACAGTTATTTATAAAATATTAACAGAGTCTTAGAAGTATGCTTTCAATACCAGTAGAATGAGAGTTTCTGATTTTCTTTTGGAACAACCTCAACATAGACAATAGTGGCTTTATTCAAAATTCATGGAGTATTTTAGATACGACATTCAGAAATGCAAAATCACTTTTGGAGCACTGCATTTCATTTTACTGGTTTCTTCACAAGAGGAAAACAGTACAGATCTTCTCTGAAGTGATAATGAGAGCCTAAGCAATTTGGAAGGAGAGAAAGAAAAGTTTTAAAATTTCCTTGCTCAGACTCCCCCAAATGAAACTGCTATGATCACGAGAAAGAGCAGGCACTACACAGTCTCTTGGTTACCTTTTCGGATACTCAATCCTGGTTTCTTTCCTGAAACTAACTTTCCTGACAGTAGCAAATCATGTTTTTCACCTTTCCTAGGAACACAGGATTGGCCACTGTAACATGGATGACTCTTGATGTTGTTCACATTTTCATCATGTCTTGTCTGGACCGGAGTAATGAGACACAGATGGACATGCCACCCTCAACGCTTAGCAATTGCCAACTAGTAAAGATCAGTACAACACATCTCCTCTGCAGAATATGTTACTATGAGATAATCAAGCTCTTTACTTGTTGTCTGCTATTGATTTCCATGAATTGCAAATCAGGTGCAAGGTCTGGTCTTATCTCTTCAAGTTTAAGAACTTGTAACACTGCAAGATGACAATTGTGCTTAACGACAGCATCTGGGGTGGTACAAGAGAAGGCTGAGGAGACAAAATTGACCTAGACTGGGAATGTGGTTTGGAATTTGGGCAAGAATTTTTTAAATAGCTACAAAAATTCACGGGTCTTGATACTTTCTCTTCCTAGAACAGAGGTTACTGCTTTTTATCAACTTGTCTGACACACAGACAATGTTCCTTTAAAGGAACCTAATTAAAAACAAAACTAGCAAGCTTCAATCACCGCAGACAGTGAAATGACTGAAATATACTGCTGACCCCCTGCTTCCTTAGCTGAGGATAAAGCATCCACTGAGGAAATATATGACAAACATTAGCCATGTTGGCTACTGAAGAGAGCTCAGACACTGGTGATGAGCAAAAGTTACACACAGTGCTGACCACTCAGCCGAACTTCAAAGAAAAATGCTTAATTTCTCCACCGGGAAAGCACGGAACAAAAAATTTCCATTAACACAGTGGAACAGAGGAAATGAAGTATGCTCTTGCTTAACCAGGACTTTGAATAAGGAGATGCATTTTACTACCTGTAGAATGTAACTTTTTCATGAACAGCAGCACAGAATATCAGCCATTATACTGCACAAATAATTATCTAACCCTGCGGCTTCTCACACCAGCAAAATTTTGCAGTGTGGACCAAAAAAATTGTGCTGATCAAAGCTGCAAAAAACATCACCCCTCTCTCCAGGCTATTTCTGCTTTCAGCCTTAATATATACATCCTGGGTGTACAACGCCACATTTCCGTCTTCCTGGGCATGAATCACTGATTTATTTCAGATCCAATGATACAATACTTGCTACACAGTTATGCAGCTTAAACAGAAGGGCATTCCTCAGTCTTCCTGCTGGATCCCTTCAAAAAAACATTATCAGAAGGGCTATCATCAGTCTGAACGACACCCTAGAACCTGCACTGGTTACTCATCTGAAATGTGACTGAAACCTCCTCAGCCTGATAGGATTTATACCTGACCATTGAGCAGCCTGGCATGACTTGAACAGATAGATTCTTTCTTACAGATAACCCACAACAGTCCCTCTCAAAATAATGCAGTTCCTTAATGCGCACAGCTCTTCACCATACCTTCTAGAGTTCCTTCATTGGCTCCTGCTGTCAGAAACATACTGGTGGACATAACTTGACACAAAACATTTCCCGGAACAGAAGAAGCTGTTAAATTTATAAGCAGCACTGTAAACTCCCCGTTCTGCCCCTTCAAACACACTTTCCCCAAGAATATTCTAATCTGCAGGCAATCACTGTGCCACGGTGAAATTGTGGCAGCCCTTTACACGTAAAAGTGATACCATATCAAGAATAGGCTGAACCTCCCAGCTGAAGTCAATAGATAATTAAATGGGCATAGCTGACTAGATAAATTTGTTGTTTTGCTCTAGACATTGTCTCTTACACATGTGAAGAGTGAAACTAGTTTTGAAATCATTAACTTACTTGGTTAACCCATATTTCCCCTACACAAGCTTAAGCACTCTTAAAAACAGACTAGCACCTTAAAAATGTGTGGATCTCTCAGATGGATATTGCTGGCAACTTCTCACAGTCTTTGCTTATTCTTGGGCTCACCATTCTCACCTTCAGGCTTTCCATCAGGCCCTCAAGCTGGGGAAGAAAGAGGCAAATCTATTTACCATGCCAATATTTTAGAAAAACCAAAACCTCAGAAATTTCTATGTTCAGTTGAAGACGTACTTTAGATTAAAATCTAAATATGTTGGATTTTGGTGATGACTTAGAGACAGAAATCTACTGAGCTGTATGTAGCACCTCAGCCTATAAAAAACCCAGCTCTAAGAATATTTCTGTCAGGTAGTCTGCATTTTTTTAACTGTAAGTGCTTTCAGGAGAGTAATTGTCCATTATAGAAGAAAACTATACAGACAACAGCTGCACTCAGAAGAGAAGAAATTCTGTATGTACAACCATGGATAAGCTGTATACACCTTAGTTCTGTAATTAAGAGACAGTCCAGGCCTGATCATACTTCCAGGCCTTTCAAGTAAGATTCAGTCAGTTCATGAATCATCGTAAAGTTGCCAACAAATATTCACCTATGTTTTGGTAGGGTTGAGTTTTAACTTTTCTGGAGTCTTTAACTACACAAGAAACAAAATCATCAACCCAGTGAAGGAAATATTAATTTCTTATCATGTTCATCGATGGAGTATTCTTTCAGCCTAGCATAATTAGTCTTAAATTTATGCTTCCGAGTGAAACAGTTCAAATTTCAAACTGAAAGTTCCAGCTATAACAAGACTCTAGACTAAGGGCAAACTTTATGTTGGTTTCTGTTTGTAGACAAATACACTGTGTAGGTATCAGTCTTCCAGACCTAAGACATGTAATTGAGACCTCATCACACTTTGCAGTGTCTTTCACAGCTCAGCTTTCTTTCATGCAAGTATTTCATAAAAATTGCAGAGGTTTTAACCTATGCTAAACACAATTTTTAACTTACATACTGGATAAAGCCTTTTTTCCTACACTCTTAGCGCCATAACTATCTGAACTTCCTCCACAACATTTAAACTATAGTAAAGATTAATATCACATTCTCCTCAACATCCCAAATCAAGTAAATAACCCATAACAGCTAGCTTATAATCATATTTAAAAGCCTTCTTCCCTGTGCTAATCTCATTCTAAAACATTAAACCTGATTTTTTTTTTAATCTGATTTACTCCTCATGGCATACTACGTGTTTATTTTTTACACTTTGCTGGCTGAATCAAGATTTGTGCAATATAAGTATATACTTCTTAATGCATTTATGTGGCTTAACTGACAATAATTATTTTTATTTCTCCTTTGCATCACTCCTGGCTCTTTTCCTAATTCAGAAAGACTGAAATATCAGCATTCTAATGAGAAATCATTGCCATAATCAGCATGAACATTTGAGACTATTCAGTTATATGTGCATAACTAAGCAATACATATGAAGCTAGAGGAGACCCCTGGAACTGCTTTCATTTCTCTACAGATATTTCTGAATGTAGCAAGACAAGTAATCGAATACAGGAAGACATCTGTAACTCAAAGCTCAGGAATAAAAGAACTCCTGTCCAACAGGCCTTTACAGACCATGCTGCTGGCAAAGTCAAATACTTCTATCAAAGCTGATCACTGAAAAGACAATGAAGGCTTCACTGTAAAACACAACAGAAAAATGTCAACATAAAGGCAGGAATGAGAGTACCAGAGGGCTTTCCTAACAACTGTATGAGAAGTTTAAAGACCAGCTGGTTCCTTTCTGAAACTCAATTCCAGCTGGCTGAGTGTAGAGCTCATCCTGACCCTCTTTCATCCACTTAATTTCCAGTCACCATTAGTTCTGTCTGGAGTCCTGTGACAGCTCCCAGAGAAGGCAGGAAACCTTTACACCAGCACTGGTGCCTGCTTCATCCCTTGCAAAGCTGGCACAGAAAACTGAGGTGTGTCTTCTCTCAGGAGCACACCTGCAGGCTAAACAAAACTCGGCGCTAATGTCACCTTGGCAGTGGAAGCCTGATGCCATTCACACACAGTGCATCAGTAATTACACATGTCTTATTCCTCTCAGGAACCAGTGCCACGACATACTCAAGGAGCAAGGAGATTTTATAAAACCTGGGTTTATGGTACACCAGCACATCAGGTCCATTACCTTGAGGACTGGATGCCAGAACTACAGTACCACCATAACTGGGATTTTGGAGAGTGAGGTCAATGTTTCCTGCATGGTGGAACAGAATGTTCTTATTAAACGTCTGATCTTCAACCAACAGAGAGGCTCCCATCGACTTGAGTGCATTTTCCATCACACTTTTCATGATCCCACCAACTGTGCAATACAGTTTTGAGCAATATATGAAGTAAATATGCATTACATGTAGCATCTTTGAAAATTCATAACCTCTTTCTTGTTCAAAATAGTTCAGTTGGCTTCTAGAACAGTCTCCCCCAGCTCTCAAGCTGAGAACCTTGGAGATGTACCTTCAGTCCAGAGCTGGCCTTCTCAAAACCGTAGTATTTGAAATTTCCACTTCCTTGGACAGAGAGTGAATTAAAACACTTATCCAGGCAACGGTGACAGTTCAGTGACAGCTACACGTGACAGTCAGACTGAGAAAATCTAAACATGAAATCTGAACATTAAAAAAACCCAAAACCACAGATGCATAATTTCAATACGCTAATTCTACATTTTGATTCACATTCCTGATATCTTATACATGCAGTGTGTCACTCAGAGGAAGGGAACTCAGGGAGAAACTAATAACTCATTCAGACAAAGAATGCAGTTAGAGGGGGCTGGGAGGTGTACGAGAAACAAGCCTGTCATGTCTTTCATTCACAGGTCTTCAGCATTTCATCTTCTCTGTTACATTTTCTAGCACAGAAAATCTTTGTATCATTCTTTCGCTTTTCTCTTTGCATGTGTATCATTACATCAAAGGAAAACAGAAAAAAACCCATGCCAAATATCCTATTCAGGCCAAACGTATCTTTGCAAGACTGAATAGGAATTGACCTGTCCTTATTAATTTCAATGTATTTCATGTAAACAGCAACCATGTAAAATGCATTTGAAATATTACTTTACTAATTGTTGGCTTTGCATATTCCAGAGTGGATTCAGCGCATTTTATATTTTAATTGTAGTTGAGATGAAGAGTGATTGGATTAGATACAATCTATGTGTAATTGAAATTAATGAATTTGCTAATGAAATATTTATAGGTGACCTTTCCCAGAATTAATAAAAAACCACTCCTGTTTTGTTTCAAATATCTTTGATATTTACAGTCTGAGGTTAGATTTAAATTACGTCTTTACATAAAAAAGGCTAAATAGACATCTGTTACTCCCATAGATTGGCAAAAAAATCAGCCATATTGCAGTTTTCCCCTGCCAGACATACTTAGTATTTCTTGTCAGGTATACAAGTGCCATTCCCAAAAGCTAAAAGTCTTACATAAAATCATTAATGAACTTGTTTGTATGTGAATAATTTTATTCCCATCTTGGTCCACCCACCAATTCTAGTGACATTTAGATGTGATCTAGTCTCAGGCACGTTGCCATTAATATTAAAGCAATGTGAAACTAGGACACAGGCCTGTGCTGCATTAATGATATTCTTATCAAACTGAAGTATGTTACCATTGTCAGCATTAGCAATGCAGAAATGCTAATATGATTCTCCATGGGTTACAGCTGCATATTCCACTTTGTTACAACCCTGGTGTTCCGATGACTACTATGAAACCCCGGTTGCAAAATACTGACCTAGCAACTTTGTAAACTCTGAAATAACCAGCATACTTATCTCTACCTAGCCAGATGTGAAACTATATTAAACTAAAATCAGATAGGAAAATGCATTAAAACTCTCTCAATGTATTTTAAAATGTTGAGATGACATAAAATGATAGCATTTATTGAAGTCAGAATCCTGCATGTCTTACTCATGCGATTAGCCCGATGCTGTTTGATGGACCACTCGTTTGACAAAGGTGAAAGACATTTGGCCTTTAAGAGCTCCTCTTTCCCTTCTTCTGCTAACAGTTTGACCTTACCTGGCATGGATAAATGAGGATTAGCACCTGTGAGATCCACAAAATTAATCAATCTCCTGCTCACCTGTGAATGGCTAAAATCTGTTCTGGAGTGCTGCACAGTTTTGAGCATGATAGTTCAGGAAAGATGTGGACATACCAGAAAGTATTAAGAAGCAACAGCAAGAATGATCAAATCTAGAAAACTTGATCAAAAGAATGAAAATCATGAAGACTCAGACTGAGGGGAGGCAGAATAACATTCTTCAAATATACAAAGGGCAGTAATAAAAAGAAAGGCAATGTTTTAACTTCTCTAGTTGCTCTGATTTTGGAATGAGAAGCAATGGCTTAAAAAGCATCAAGGGCCAAGCAGAAAAGACTTGAGGGGAAAATGTCAACTTTCCAGTGACAAGCACAGTCAAACAATGATGCAGACTTTATGAAAGCTTTGTAGAATTATCAGCTTTGAATGTTTCCAGAGAACACTAAGCAAATACCTATCAAGAAGAGAGTAAGCACACTTGGTCCTGTATCATACGCAATAGACAGAGTGGATGGAGCCTTTCAATCCCTTCTTATTAATGATTCCACAGATTCACAAGGGATTCTTTTTAAAATCCAAATCTCTATAGCAGACATTTCAAAGACCAACAGTTTGCTTTCCTACAAAGCAGATGAAATAAGCAGTGACGTTATCTCCAACACATAAACATCCCAGTTCACAGGGGGGCACACATTATATCCAGGATTAGAGCATTAGGGAATATTTGATGCTCCTAAGGTTTTACTGAAGCAAAAAGTCCTCTACCATTAGCTTTGTAACAGTTAGATTTCAGAGAACGCATGACAAACAGGCAAATAAAGAAGTGACAGCTTTGTGCGCAGAAGTAAAAACAAACAATAAAGTCTGTGCCCTGCCAAATATGCTTTCTGGAGGACTTAATGTTTACTAGTTTAGGAGGCTTCATCAGAGGGTTAGATGGATTGAACTCTTGGCAAAACATTCTATGACAAGCATTTTGCCAGCTGTAAGTTATAAAAGTGCTAAGACATATGAATATGAAAGCAAGAAGGGCCATTTTAAGCCTTTAAGTATCCATTTATATACCTCCTGCAGTGTTTATCTCTTCATTTTCTTCTTTTATGCTTTTAATGTGTAGATAATCACTGGTCCAAGTATCTCTAAATACAGTGCACTTTAAACTGCACATTGTCTTTAAAATAGGGGATCTCAGATAAACAATTCTTGGCTGGTCTCTAGAGATATGGAGCTCACTACAAAAGAGTGAAATCTAAAGCAGCAGAAGCAAAACAACAAAGAAAACATTACAGTCACCATTTAGATTTACAGTAACCAAAGTTATGCATTGCGGATTGACAAGTGCAGCCTTGTGTGAATAAATAAAATAAGGAAGATGTCAGCACATATTCTGCAATGAGTTTTTCCTTACATTTTGTGGCTGGGGCTTGCACTTTTACTTCAGCATGGGGAAACTCCAAATTCAGAGCTAGTAAATGGGAGCTTCTACCCTACTTGCCCACTTCCTTGTTTTAGTTCTTTTAAGAGAGTCCTTTCACTGTGACATGGGAGCTCCCCACTTACAAGGATGAAGCTATTGATATCTGTTACTATCCCTCAGAGCAGATACTGCAGAAGGCAGAACAGAGAAACCTGGCTTAAGGGAAAATGGGAGATCTGCATGCAGAACCATGACAAAATGCATTCCAACACAAAACAGAAACTAGACTTTTTGAAACTCCTCAAACGAGAAAAAAAAATTATTCAAACCACAGCCTCTAACTGAGAGGGGAGACTGCCAGATTTTGCAGCACCCTGGACCAACTGCGTAGGAACACAGCAGGTCTGTTAGCTATGACCCCAGGCAAGATTAGTGATACTTCTCAAGTCCTCCAGCTCCAGAGTTGCACCATCAGTAAGCTGGGAGCCTTGAGACACCTGTAACAGGGACTGGGGATGGGATATGGAGTCTCCTGCTCCAGAGCCAGAGCTGAATCTACAAAAGCCCTCTTTGGAGCTCATGTTCTCCCAGATTCCCACCTTTCCAGCTCAGGAAGCAGACTAGAGGCTTAAAATTCTTCACTGATTTGGAGGCAATGTATCTAGGACAGCTTCCTGGAAATTACAAAACTCAGAAGGTTCATACTTGCATTGTACTGAAAGTTTGTAAATGTGTGTAAATATTTAGGCTTCAAGAAACTGGTGCCTTTGAAGACTTGGGCTTTATCAAGGAGTTCCTGCCCGTCTCTAAATGTGGTTAATCAGCCCAGCAGGAAATAAGTGACCACTTGAAGACTTGGCCACTTGCTTATCAAAATACAAATGAAATCACAAACATAACACTTTTTTACACAATATTACTTTCTTTAGCTGCAGCAGTCACAGGACAGATAGAATAGCAACTGCTAAGAAAATCAGGATACGGCAGAGTGTTTATTTCTGTATTTCAGCTGCTAATCAATAGTTTTTACTGCATAATTATTGTGCCGAGACAATACAATAATAACTGTATTAAGAAGCATTCCATCTGTATTCCCTGTGTTTGAACAGATACTGACAGCCTGAATAATGCACAAGAGTCCTCTTTTCCCTCTCCTTTGTCAATCCATTGCTTGGAAATTCTGCATCCATCAGTGTTGCCATAGTGACAGCCCCATGAGTCCAGTCATGACCTCCCAAGACACTTGGCACCGACCCATAATTCTGCAAAATCCACATCAAAGAGAACTAAAACCAATTACCATACGGATTTGTAATTATTATTTTAGTAATTTAATACATATTGGAACTTACATGTGGCCTAAGGGACTGAGCATAGACAAGAGGGTGAAGAGATTGAATTCTACTCTTGGGTTGGCTGACTAGTTGGGCAAATTTGAGTTTCACAGGTGCTGAACACTTAGAGCGCACCATGACTTCATGTGGAACTCTAAACACTCCACACTCCTAAAATGCTCCATACTCCTCTGTCCTCAACTTGCTAGTCTTTCAAAACATAGTCACTTTCACAAATAATTTTATGGTTTCTATTAAAAATGAACTACACAATTACACAGTATTATTTTCACCCTTAATAAAGCAAAGGTTGTATAGCAATATAATCCGTGTTTTTATTATTTTTGAAGAAGCATAATGTTCCCAGTCAGAAATTATGTTATTTCTTTACCAATACCAAATACAGTTTAAAAAGAAAATGAGAAAGCTTGGAAACTTCTTTTGCAAGGCACAGATAATTCCCTTCCTAATTACCGTACCTCTGCCTAATGAATCCTTACTTCATTAAGTCTGTTCCGGGGCTAATGCATATCTGAAAGGATAAACTCTGTTAGATTTTTGTGCCTATGTATAGTATCCTGGATTTCAGATGAGCTAAACTGTACCTTCCTAGGTGATTTTTAAAGACAGGATTTACAAAGGTGGGGAATAAAACAGATATTGGAGATAAGTGAAAACATGCCTGAAAATAAGAGGCACACTCATTCAGCCAGGTTGTAGGTAAGCTGTGGGTAAGCCTTTTCTGAGCTCCTTAAGAGTTGTTAAGGAACATTAGTATAAGCATCCTTAACATAAGGATTGTATGTATATAAATATATATATGCATGCATGAAGCAGCTGGATAATGAGGATTAAATATTCATGAAGGGCCACATTCTCCATTACCCATGTCCATGCCATGTGTTTTAACAAAAGCAGGTTTATTGCTATGTCTATAATTCATCCTGTTGAGATTACCTGAGCTAAGGCAGCTCCATGGCCACACTGAGGTCTTCCTGTTTCCTCAGAAGTGAAATACTCCAACCAATGAAAATGGTGAATTTCCTGAAACAAATTCTGTCTTCTTTTTCCTGCATGGCTCCAGGGATTTGCAATGGTCCCTCACCAAGATGGCACACCACACTGTCAAAAAATTAAGGCCAGGTGCAGCTCTTTACCTCAAAACATCACACCCTCCCTCTTGCATGCCAGAAGACCAGTTCTGCAGTTATAAAAATCCCTCTAGGTCAATGGGAAGACTTCAGGACTTGTGCCTCAAAAGATTCCTATCCACCTCCTACCAGCAGTGCAATGTGGCATCTCAGGTTACAGAATGACAGAGTCACAGACTGGGTAAGGGCCACAGTGGGTCCTAAGATTAATCTGAACAGTAATACGAACCATTGGATCTGAATCCAATTACTTTCTTTAATAAAGACAGACTTGTAAGCTATTTCTACCACTGACTGCTGTTTAACATCATCGAGTTAATTAGGTCAAACCAATAATCAATCCACCACCATCCGCCCTGTTAACACCAACAGCCTGTGGTTTCCTGTGGAAAGCAATATACATGATTTGAAACAAAGGACATTCACTGCATTAGGAAGGAATATTGTGGTGATTCAAAAGGAGCCAAGGTGTAGTGCAGGTGTGTTGAGAGAAGGTTTCAACATGAGCAAAGTTAGTACTAATCACATCTCTAAACATCCTTGCCTAATTTCCTGATAGTATTTCTGCTGTCACTCAAAGGGATCATGCACTTAGCATGAGCTGTCCAGACTTAAGAACTGGTATAGTAAAAGGCTCAGGTAAATTACTTTTAAATTTAAGTGAGAAGTGAAAGGATTTAAATTCCAAATCCATATTCAATTCTCCCTTATGCTGGTATAAATCCACAATAACACTTTCAGAAAAGTTATTTCAGACTCATTCTTGCTTAACTGTGATAAGAATCCAGTCTTGTCATTTGAATGCAGTTAAAGTCAGATATGGAGCTGTGTGCCTTTTTTTGTTACTAACGGATTAAACTATGTTGGGCTTTTTACAATTTATTGCCGTTTCAGACTGCCAACTTACAACACGATATAAAACATTCAGTGTCTCTCCAGTGCTCTTTCATTTTAATTCAAAATATATATATTACTCATACCAAAAGTCTAATCTAAGTCCCTGGAATGCAAAGGAGTTACTGACATCACATATGTAAGGCTTAGCCACAACAAGATGTAATAGAAATAGGAAACCTGTCTACTGTAATAAATGAGAAAGGTTACGGAACTAGGACTCCAAAACACTCACCATCTAGGATCAGAACCTGCAGCAAAGTATAACCTCTTCACTGGGGGCCCAGCCTGCTCCCTGCTGTGCTGCAGGTGTTCACTAGTGTTGCACCAGAAGTGGTGGCCACTAGGACTCAGTAGCACAACGTGGTGCAATCCAACAGACGTTATCTGCCATTTATTCTGAAGCAAATGGGTTAAAAACTCTTCATGCCCAGGAACTGCACTACTCTTCTCAGAAACAAAATACATAAATGAGGAAAGCAGCAACCCACACCATCCTCCTGCCTGATCTTACATATTTCTCATTTGCCAAAGCATCAGTCTATTCAGATAGAATTGGGAACTGTGATCACACTATTCCATTTTGTTCATTTCTACTGAGTGCAGTACACATTCAGCTGTTTCCTTTTCTTCTTCTGTATGTTTCCTTTGGCTCTACAACCTCTTCTATGGCTTTCAAGCTGGCAAACGTCTGTGTAGGTCTTTATTGCAAACTTAACTATTATGCCTTACCTGTTACTTCAAGAAAATATTGCCACTGAATAAGAAATCAAAATTTTTGGAAGAAACATTACAACGAATCATAATAAAGCCCAAACAGGAAGACAGTTATAAAAAAACTTGGGCTACACCATTCCCTTTGACAAACAGATGCAGCATTTTAACAGCAAGTCACCCTGGACTTTTTCCTCTGTATCTACCCAAGTTTCATGCTGACCTATTAATTTTAATCACTTGCTAGACTCCATTTAATGGTTCAATGAATATTACAAACTGGTGCTTTTCTTTGCATAATCAAGAGGTTCAATAAGAAACCTAACTTTTTTAACTTAATATACTAAAATGTTTCTGCAAATGTTATAAATGTTTCAACTCCTTCTCTATCAATAAATCTTTATCTAAATTATTTTTAAACTAAGCTTCATGCCTTTCGACAGACTTCTGAATATATTACCTGCTCCCAACCACGCCAGATCTGAATTCACTTTCACTGTTCAAGATGCATATCCTTAATAAGAATAAAGAGCCTAATCCTATGAGATACTGAGAGACTAAGCTCTTCTTTTTCAACCTCTTACCAGCATACTCAAATTGCACTCTCTTTGGAGCCATTCATTCTTTTCAGGGATCAGGTTCTGTTTCCTGAAAGTCTGATGGGTTTAGGACTATAATTAATCCTACAGTACATTGAGTGCTAAAATCTGCATTGCTTCGTAACTCCCACTGCAAAGAAAAAAATAATTTACTTCAACCAACCAATTTCATGGGCTTCTAGAAAAAAAGTGTATTTATAATGCATATTCTTAATTAATACTTTCTGTATTCAGACAGTTCATACATACTTTTCTTCCACTGAACAACTATGACTCCTCTGCACATTCTCCCTTTGCTGTAAGTCAAAGAGAAATTATAAACTCATAGCAGAAAGATACAGAATAAAACTTAACTGCACCTACAAGAGCCAGAGAAGACTAAAATTAAGTGCACTGAACTTTAACATCAAAATCATGGTTAAAAATACCATTTCTTGGCCACTTTAAAGTTCAGAAGGTGATGAACAGGTAATTACAGTAAAGCTGCTCACAACCAGATCCTCAGGTTCTCATCACAAAAACTACAAACCCAGAATCAAGCCCTTCCTCTTCGTTAAGATGGCCAAGCATCTTTGGAAGCTCCCTAGCTTTCCATGCTCTTAAATTCATGGTAGTTAAGCTGGAAATCATAAAATCGTCAACTTAAAGTGGAGCTTCTTTGTGCCTCCAGCCTCCCTGTTCCAAAGCTTTGATTCAACTGGAATTTTGCTAAGAGCCAGGAGCCAGGATCCCTCCAACGCACAAATACCCAGCTTTGCCAGCCTCAGTTCTCTGATCTCACAGCAGCAGCCCCCAAGTAAGGGATGGAATGCTGAACACTCCACAAGGCAGCCCTAAGGATCCTAAACAATTAAAAAGCCCTCCATGACAGTGGGACCAAAGCGAAATTTAACTGAGATATCATTTCTGACTATTAAAAGGTAAAAGTTAAGTTCTTCCTGATTTGCAAAGGATTATAATTAGGTAACATTCAGCCTGTAGAAGTTCCTTGACTGGTAATCTTGAAGACCAAGGAGCTCCTCACAGGAACAGAGTGGACAGAGAACAGAAATAGGGATGGGAGTTGAAGCATGCAGCATCACTGACCTGTCTCTGCATGTTAGAATCAGACTCTGAATTTTGTAGGAACTGGATGAAGACTGCTTTTAGCCAAGCTAATGTGGGCATTCATACACTGGCAGAGGACTTGGACTGTCTCAGCCACTGAGCAGCCATAAGATGATAACATGTTTTAATCACTTTTACAGGAGCTGGACAAGAGCCAGCAATCTACAGATAAAAGGGCTACAAGTGACTTAATGTACACATTAAATATGTCTTACTGTTAGCAGTACTGAAGATTAATGAGTAAAATGAAAGTGAAAAGATAACACTGGTAGGTGACAGTTTTACTTAATCAAAGAGTGTCTGGGGCCTGCAGAAGTACGTCAGGGTCACGGGGATTTATTTTCTTCCTCGTTTATTTAGACAGATCTATTTTGCAATGTTCGTATAGACACTCCTTGTATTTACACTAAACAAAAGCTGCATTAGAAGACAAGGGCAAAGGTCTCATACTAATAGCTCTAGCCCATGGCTGGCTGTCAGTCTCTGCTCCTTACCTCCTTGCTGGTTTTGGATTACTTGCTGATGCAATTCAGGTATTAAGCATAGCTAAATCTAAGGGAAGACAATAGTCTCCCTCTGCAATCAGTGGCAATAAAGAAGTACACAATATTAATTTGTATTTAGGCACCTCACACACTACATGTAATACGTTGTACTATGTCGACAACAACTAGAGCTCTCATTGCAATGTAACAGATCTAGATCTCTAATTACCCCCTGACTGAAGAGTAAGATTAGACTTTTGTTGCTGAAGCACTTCAGCTGGGTGTTAAAAGCAAGACTGGATGAAATTTAGGGTATAGCGCAGTGGCTACGGAAGTGGATTACCAAGCAGAGATGCCAGCTCAGATCCCAGAGCAATGTAAATCCATTAGCTAAGAGTCTGATACTTCACAGTCTGTGAAATGGGAACAACTGCACTTCCTTATTTCACAGTGCTATTAAACTGTGCATATGACAAATTATTCAAATGTTTAGTCTGTGAACATAAGAAACTTCAAATCACTGTAAGTTACAAAACAATGTTACAGACAATATTCAGAACTTTAAAAGCACCTGAATTAAAAGATTGGAAGTAACTTAATCTAAATTTTTCAAGGTCATGACTTACACTTATACTTCCTAGGTTTGGTAGTCAGATGAAAAACTCACAAGTTGTATTTTATTTAAATAACAAGAAATTTCCAACAGAAGGAAATATCTATCCTGCGGAAAAAAAAATTGGAAAATAACTCCTACTAAAGGTTTGTCAGAAGAAATCAGTTAATATTTGAAAGGTACTGAAAAGGCAGATAAGTGCTCTTGAGAATTTCCACGAGGAAATTAATAACCACACATTTAAAAGAACTGAGCACTACTTGCAAAAGGGCTTTATTAGCATGCTGCCCTCCATTACACAGTTGTTGACTATCTGCACATCTACTGGATCCTTTGTCTCTTAGCTAAATTTAATCAGACATGAAGGACATGAGCCCGTACTACGGGTCACTGCCTGAAATTCACCAAGCAACAAAGCAAACCATTGAAAGTCAGTGGAATTAGATGCTACTTCCTGCTATAGGAAGGATGAGACTCTACAGAAATAGAGATCAGATTCTGAGTCTTAGCAGAAACATCCACAAGGAATCAAAAATCCCTTACGAAGGAAACTGAAAAATCCCTTGTAAAAAAAACTTTTTTTTTCTTCAGCATTCAAGCATATGCAATTTGGTTTAACTAACAACGCAGAATGGTTCCTTTGGCAGGATTATTCTATCTACTATGCAAGATTAAAGCCCTTTATGTTGATTCCAGAAACAAGAAGTAGATTGCTCAGATTGTTATAACAAAAATTACAATGATTATTCAAATTCACAAGTAAGCTTTTAGCAAGTGCCCCTTTTTCCCTTTCTCTTAATAAGATGGCATACAAAAAAAAGCTTTATTTGAGTGCATTCCACGAGGAACCTAGTATTTAAAGTATCTGCTTTTTGTGGAAAGTAAAAGCATTCATGGCAAATTGAGAATATGTACTTACTAATTTGGAAAAATTGTACTCATTCATGCCCTAGCTCTATATTCTGAAGGCATTTTTAAGTCATTCTAGGAACTAGTAGTTGAATAGCTTAAAATGAAACTTCTTAACTAGAGCATGTTACACCTGGGAAAAGTTCCTTGACGAGCAAAGCTAGATGTTAAACTGGGGGGGGAAAATCACATTGATTATGGTCATGAGTCCAAGACAAGCTTAATTAAAATCAATGGAGAATTTTCAAGTGAAAGAAAAAAAAGAGAGACCAGCACAGTGTTATCTCTTAATTATGCTATGAAAACTTTCTCTAATTGATACCTGTCCCATGTCACTATAACTAAAGCAACCTACAGATCTCAGCATATAAATATTATTTCACAGTATCAGCCCTTGAACTTAAGTAAGAGGTGGTCCTTTATCCTTTCACTACTCCCTCCACTGACTTTTGCAGGGACTGACAGCCCTGTTCAGCTTTTCTTTGGTGGCTTTTCTTTTCCTGGAAACTACAGATGGTGCTCTAAGAGAGAAGGCAAAGCAGGGGCAGTAATTCTACCTGTGGCTTTTTCCTTGACTTACATGATCTGCCTGGGCATGGCACTTCTATTTTTATTTCCCAGTATGGAAGTCTGTATGATTATTCTTTAAATGTCCAAGACATTGCTCAGACAAAGAGTGCCAAACACTACATATTTTTACTCACATGATATCCAAACAGCTTCAACTAGGGTTAAAGAAGAGTAAAGAGTCTCACATTTTGTATTTAATCTGTGTTTTTTCCCACATGTTCAGCTCAATGTACATAATAGCAAGGTTAGAATTCTTTCCATCTACACTCATTACATGTATGGTAACAGGCCACTAATTAAAACAGCTACTCATGTACAGCTACATTAATTACTCTGTCATAGTCACAAAAGAGGGGTGAAATTCCCACAGCCTTTTTTTCTTTTTCCCCCGTCAGGCTCCCTAAACTTGAATACCCCAAAAATGGAATGGAATAAAGTGTTAGATGTTTTGGTAATCTTAAAGGAAATAGTAGAGGTAGCAATAATTTTAACAGCAGAGCTACCTCAAAGCCCTTCTGCCCCAGCAAGAACATTGCCAAAAGCCACCCATTTGTATACCAGGTTATATAGAAGCTCTCATATCTTAAAGGCAGTTCCAAGTCTCTCAATGGACCTCTTATCCAGTGTTCTTATTTCTCCAACTAAATATCTACAAGGTGAAATCAAAGCTCATGGTAAGCTATAACAAATGTAACAAAAACTCTGAACTCTGCAGCATTCCCTCCAACACAAGAACTTAGAATCAGGTAGAACTCAAATGTTTTACTGCTGACTGATTTAACTTAGATTATATGTTCCAATGGTGCAACAAAACAAAGATTTATAGCACAAAAGTACTACACAATGCAAAGGAAAGCAAGAGTCCTGAACACAAAGAAACCAGAAAACAAAAAGAGAAGTCCAGGAAACCTTGTGACAGAGAATGCTGGTCTGCATTTGAAACAAACTTTTGAATGGAGAGCAAGTAAGATAGAGAGTGAGTGCCAATACATCCCCCAAAGGCCTTGAAAGCAAAGCAGTACCAGGCTCTGTAAATGATTGTATTTTTATGTTAAAGGATGAAAAATAAATTTAATTAGTTAGCAAAATGCAATTTTGTTCCATTTGGAGTGATTTTCCAATACATTAACTTTTTCATTAGAATTCAGTTTTGTCTTGCTAAACAAAAGGAACCACTTCAACACCTGTGGTATGAACAATCATCCAGAAGATGTGCTGTGCCCCAAACTACTGCAAAAAAATTGAACGCAACTTCTGCACAGTAAAGCCAAACAGTGGCGCCTGGGGAGACAAGCCCAGCCTGACTGAGCAGGCAGCCAAGACAATTAGCAGTATCATTCACAAGTCAACAAAACAACCCCAAACAAAACAAACCAAACCAAACCCCAAGGACACCCCTCTTTGGAAGTAGTGACTAACTAGTAGGAAGCAAGTCCAAATTGCCACTACATTTTTTCTCCAGCCCCTCTTTTTCACTCTTGTTCCGTATTCTCCCATGGGGTTGCTCATTCTCAGCAATCTTACATGGTGAAATTAAATGCAACACTCTGTTCTTGTAATTAATTTTGCAATTAAAAATACTTTGCTCCATCAGTGCAAAGAGTCATCTATCTACACCTACACACAGCTTATGCATATGAAATGGTACACCAGGAAAAAATTTTGTTCTATAGATGGTTTTGCACAACTTGTTTACAAGTCAGTTTATGTTACACTAGTACAACCACAAGACTTTGATGCTGTTTCTATTTAAATCACCAGAATGTCAGGTCAGGGACTGTCTCAGCACAGCTCTGTTCAGTTTCTAATACAGCATTACTATGATTTACTGAAGCATTGTGGTACTTCTGGAGCAGAAACATATCTAAAGGACAGAGGATTATGAAAAATAGGGACAACTAGGCTAATCTAAATCTGTGTCAATAGGAGAAGCAAAAAGGGGCAGGTTGTTTCCTGATGTTCTCAAATTCATATTGTTTGCGCTTCTTCAGCTAAGCAGCCAGTTCAGTTAGGAGAAGCAATAATTTTATTCAAACACAGACTTTAAAAAACTGTTTTCCCTGTTGTCTGCCCATAAAGAAATACAAAAACACGCTCACAAAAGGTTTGCTATCTGTAGAGACAGCATCACTTGCTCGCACTGGCTGAGTTGCTATACTGCTGATTGGTTATTAGAAACTTAACAATCTCATCAATAACTCCATGCACCGCTCAGAGAAAAAGGACTTTGTGCTTTTTTAAGTAAGGCACTACCTACGATCTTGAGTTTCTACATGTCCATGAAATGAGTTACAGTGATCTAAAGTTATAATCTATAAAGAAAACAAGAAATCAAAGGAAGACAACTGAAACAATGACACCTAAACTTTAAAAAAAAAAGACAAAGGCAGGTTTCGAAATACCAGCTCCACTTCCAAGCCAAAACAACCCAGAAGCTAAATACAATTTGGGAACAATTTCACTGAGTTTAACTTAATTATGTTAATCATTTAGATAACTGATTGCAAGAAGAGTATGGCTAGCATCTGTGAAGCAGAGCAAGGAGACAGATGAAAAGCTTGTTTGTCCCTGTGGGACAGGGAGAAAAGAGAGAGGCAATTACCAACTGCAACACAGGACCGCTGCAGCTGGGAGAAAGGCACTGGGAAATTGTGTATGTCCAAAACAATGCTTGTAATAGGTCCATGAATTTTTAGACTTGTCTTTTGAAGGCATTTTACAGATTTCCTGGCAAATGGAGTTTAAGGTGTCTGCCAGTAAGGTGGCTCTGTATTATTTAACTGACTCTGAAAGCAATATAGCAATTAACTATCTGTTGAGAGGGCTGCTAAATCCCTCTTCCAGAACAAACTGTGAGGACCCAGTGAATGTAGACATGGCATAATCTCTTCTGTTTTTATCAGCCTGGCCTTTACTATGACAAGATGCTTAAAAAAGGGGAAAAAAAATCATAACTGGTTCCTAGGTTTTATTCAAAACTAAGTCCCACTGGAACAAATTTTCAGAAGTACTATCAACTTTAGTCAGTCATTAACTCTTCTTTCTTTTTAACTTAAAAAAAATGAAGTGTTCCATTTCTATCCAAGTGGTCCAGTAACTCCAGTTTTATTCAGCCAAAGAGGAAGGAAAATCTTAGTAAGATCTTCTGCTATATGGCTGTGATTCATAGCTTCATATTTTGATTATTATTGTCCTTCAGTACTGAGGTGCTGTGAGGGAGCTGTTTAGTACAATGCCCCAGCACTACGACCTTTCTTCTATGTCTCTCTGTTCCTTCCGTGCCCCTGATGAAATCAACAGCTGGTGTTCACAGAACATTACAACCACAAAATGACTTTGGTTGGAAGGGACGTTTACGATCATCTATTCCAACCTACCTGCCATGGACAAGGACATCTTTTACTAGAGCAGGTTGCTCAAAGCCCCTTCCAACCTGGCCTTCATCCAAGGATGAAGAAGCCACTAGGGCAGACTATTTCAGTGTCTGTCCACCCTTATTGTGACAAATTTCTTCCTGTGTCTAATCTAAATGTACCCTCTTTCAGTGTAAAATCATAGTCACTGCAGGCCTTGGTAAAAGCCTCTCTCCATTTGCCCTACAGAAGCTATTCTGGCCAAAGCAAATGGTCCTGTATCATCTTGTGTTTTTACTCCTCTGTTCATCATCCATCCTCTACAGCACAGCTCTCTTTGTTGCTTGGCTTCTGTATTTCATGAAGCAATTTTTAATATTTAGGATATCAGACTCTTCCAGGGATATTCTGTTCTCCTTTATTTAAAAAAAAGGTCACAAAAGTCTCAGATGTATTTTTTTTCACCATTGAAAAACATTCAGCCATATTATAACTGCCATAAACAGTTTCCCTCAGAACTACATAGCACCTTCACGAACCAGACTGGTACATAATTCTATTTTTTTTTTTTTTTTCCCTTCTGGATTGTAACCACACAAAAAGTTCAGAAAATGAAAAATGCCTATAAAAAATAATTCTCTTCCATATCTGAGTACAGAAGCAAATGTCAAAGAAAAATTGTATTTGTCCTTTAGGACTTGTATGATGTCTAAATCAACCACAGCACACAAACTCTGAATGCATTAGGATTCAGGCATTTTTCTACATACATATGCACAGCACAGTGAGAAATACGTGCATATATCTCAAAAGTTCACTATAAGTAATTCTTCAGCTTTTAATTTTGCATCATTCTCTTGCTCCTTCTTGCTGAAATGGCATGGTTGTTTGTACCTTAAATGACTTACATCTCACAGCTTCTTCTTTTCACAGATCACTAATCTTCGTGCTGGCTGAGAAGGAATTTTAACCTGCAATTTGGTATTGGCAGGTGCACCAACTGCATGCGTAGTATTTCCAGGTGAAATTTCTTCCCATACAGACAGTGCTAGGCCAGCTCTGAAGGCAGCAAGCACCAATCAAAATGCAGTGGGCTATTCATTTAATCTGATAGAAGCAGCTTTTGGAAGAAATTTAGCAAGATTCTGGCCCATATGGTGTCTTGATTCCCACAACTTTGCTTATTAGCTGTGTAAGGGCACTAACAATGCTAAATCTGCAGCATAATATATCCAAGTCTGTAATCCTTTATAACTTGTGAATAATCCTCATTTTATGGGTCAAAGTGCAAAATGACATTAGGAACTTTCAGAAAGCAGAAAGTTCTGCCCATTTTTTCCTTTGACAGCAGAGATATTCTTTGGTTTTGACCCTAGAGACTTCTCCAGAGGTGCAAAATAATGTCACAGCACTGTGGAGTCTGACCATGCCTTTCAGTTCAGCTCTCAATTCAGTGAGGCAGGAGCAGTGCTACATAGCTAGAGCTAATTAATTTGATTCAGTCTTTTGGAAGGCTCTCACCTTGCATATAAAACTGTATTGGAGGTGATTTTCAGGGATCATATTAGCCTTAAAATGGTTCATTTCATAGCACCACATCTTCAAAACCTGATGACAAAATATGCTGCTAAACAAAGGCTGCATTTTCAAAATTTAAAAGGCTTTAGCCTTCAGGGCTATATTGACAGTACATATCTTAACACTGCACTGAAAATATACTTAGTAAGCAAACCCTTCATGATACTGAGGATGAGAGCACAGTGGCTGATTTGAGTACAGATTAGAATTCCACCCTGCATACGATGGGGGAATCTGTGTGTTCTAAAGGACTGTTGTCATTGTTCTGTAGAGGACATCACTGTTTGGTTTTGTTATAAAACATGCTGTTTGATTTAAATAAATACTGTGCGTGCTTAGTCTGTTAATGATGCAGAAGAAATTGAGTCAATTGGATTTTCTCCCATGAATACAGTGTCAGTGGTTTGTGGATATTTGAGAAGAGGTTATATGTAAAAAGCTGGAGAGTAGGTTAGACAAACCATTTCTAGCATGTGGGTTCTCTTAGAAACTCACACATTGTACCTGTTGTGCCACACCATTGATCAGCTAAACTGCATAGACTGGAGAGAAAGTGTTATTTAAAGGATCAGTAAGGGAAAAAAAATCACCTCTAAATGTCTTCTAGGAGCAGAGAGGACAAACTCAAACCCCTCCTAGCACTTCAGAGCAGAGAACAATAGGACATAAAATGATAGGCCATCTATAATGAAAACAAAACCTCAGAGGTGATACCAACAACAAGAGAAACAATCTTAACTATGTAAACAGCATAAAGGTCTCTTTAAAACAAGCCAAGTAACTGGGCAGACTAAGAAAGAGAGAGCATGCTCCAGGTCAAAAAGGCTAAAAGCAAGTAAAATATATTTGCTTTTCAAACCCTAAGAACCAGGAGTAAACAAAGGCTTTGATTACAAAGCTTTCTGAACAACTTCTAGGGGAGATGCAGGAGTAACAGAAGCATCTAGACCTGCTATTATGTGCTCTAGATGGCAGAGCATCTCCAGCCCTAACTCAGGATTTCCCAAGCCAAACCTATCATGCGCAGAGTAAGACACAGGCAACTATCTGCCTCTTGCAACAATTAGAAATATCTGCTTTTCTAAATTCTCTCTGCTTTCAAATAAATAACTCCTGTAAGTAAAAAGAAAGTGAGAGTGAAAAATCATTAATTCTAATTCCGCAAAGAGAAAAAAAAAAAAAAAGGAGAAAATTAAGTGTAAAAAGGACAAATAACTCCATTTATTCTTTCTAAAATTCTTTCTTGGTCACAGAGCTCCATTAAAGAATATTCTGAATAAGGAGGGAGAGGAGAAGGAAGCAGAACACCAGCAAAACACTGAAGAAACTGAGAAGAGTGAAGAAAGATAGATATGAAAAGTCGTAAGGGGACTCAGCCAAACGAAAGAAGAAAGAACAAATAAGTACAAGAGAAATAGCACATTCATGCCAAAACCCATTCAAGGTAATGGAATGGTCACCAACAAAGCACCTTCATTCACGGTACTTTAGTGAGTACCTGACAGAAGCACCACCTATTTATCCCCAGCAGAAATCAGAAAGATATCATAAAAAAAGAGAAAGGGAACAGTAAAGATTTACACTAGGCTCAGAGGCTGGAGGAGTGCAATATACCATGTCTCTGTAGGTGAGGGGTGCCAGTGAAAATCAATGGTGTAAGAAGTCACATTTTCCTCTGATCTCCTCCAGATGCTGTGCTACCACAAGAATTGAAAATGAGGTATTAGCTGTACTCAGGCACCTGCCTGAAGCTTTATTAGAAAGTAATTCCACAGGAAAGGCTTAATCAAAAGCTCCGCTTCCCATCTGACTTAGGCATGACTCAGATTCACTGGGAGGGCATATGTGACTTTGCTGTTCTGGGCATACTCCCAACCTTGCTGCATTCCTATCTCTCCAACAACCGTTCACTCATAAAAATATTTTTTGAAACTCTTCTCTTCTTGGGGAGAATCCTTTAGGTAGCTTCCTTCTTTGTTTTGGGTGCCTGGGTAGCCAGGCCAAGGGACCAGGGCAATTCCCCTGCATGCCCCTGCCAGCCTCCCCACCCACGGAGCAGCGTGTGCTGCTGACGGACACACAGCACCCCTGGGCTGCAGGGGTAAAGCCGTCCCACTGCAGCTTTACGAAGAACAGCTGGCTGTGGGCAACCACCTGGTCAATAGTGATGAGCTCTAAATGTGGCCCATGATTTCATCCGCCAGAGCCGAAAGGCAAAGGGAAGACGCTGAATGGCTTTATAGCAAAACAAGCCACTTTGCTTTTGGGTCATTAGAGTGCAGTGATAAAAGACAGTAAAAGCCCAGTGTACCTTTTACATGGCAGCTGCCTGATCATCTGTCACTGATGTAACAATGCTTGCTTTATTCTTGATAATGAAAGAAATCTAATTGGCACCTGGCAGCCCTGCTGGAAATCTCACTGGTGAGGGCAGAAATTAGATGGGTATACAAGGTCAAAATGGTATTTTACCTTGCAAAAATGATCTTTCTGCACTGGAAAGCAGGGAGTGCAGTCAAAGTATATAACCACTGAGAACACCCATGCAGGCCCACTTACGTGGCATCAAATATTCAGGCTTGGTTATTCCACATTCTTCTAAGATGAGGAGAAATGTATAAACGGAAAAAAATCATGTTACACCAGAAATTCTGCTGGCATAAACTGGTTTAGCTCCATTTAAAAGAAAAGGATTCTTCCCACTTACAGTAGCTAGCTGTTTACATTTTATCAACAGCCTGCAACAACACTGTTTTTCTCTCATTCAGATATTTTCAATATGCTTAAGACATGTTCAACTTTCCTACTTAAGAAAACAGCATTCTTCTGAAAGCCATTCAGAAATAAAAACAGGAGGAAGGCCTGCCTGATGAGCTAAAATCTGCCAGCTACTAATTAAATGTACAGTTTCTTCAGTGGCATACGGCTATAAACAGGATTGAGACCACAATGGGAAGCCATGGTAAGAACACAGTTCTAAATATAGTAATGATAGTTCTAAAATGCAGTAGGGCATGACATATATGTGCAGGAAACTAGTGAAATGATGGAGTCAAATGCAAAGTCTTAGCCCATGAAAATCTGACAAAAATTGCATCTATTTAAGGAAAAGAAAAAGATTTTTGAAAAATATTCATGAAATTGTGTGGGGGAGGGAAGACTTATTTTACTAAACACCTTTTTCATCCTTCCATAAGAAAAATAAATAGTTCTGTGTTCAGGGTACTTGCCCAAGATGGAGAAGACCACAGCACAACCTTCCATTCTGATAAATTCTAGACAAGCTTTGACAGCACCTCCCACGTCCCAAGAGACCACCTTATCACCCAATTAATTCCATGTGTACAGTCAAATTAGCCTCTCTCAAGAGAAACTGCAGCTTGTATTTGCTGGAAGAAAACATAGTTTCAGCAATGCAATCTTCTTCTCATTCCAAAGTATCCATATTGTGAAATTCCTAGTCAGCTTTAATTATTTACCTAAAGTAACAAAAATTAAAGAAAAGTTGCATGCAAACTGTATTAAAGTCTTTTGGATCGGGCCCAAGAGAGGGTGAATTCTTCCAGGCAGAGAGTGACTGGCCTAAACAATGACTGAGCAGACAAAGACTTCATGCATCATGAGTAGAATTTCTCCTACTCATAAATAATAATTTTAGGTTTAAGGCTATGAAGTGATTAATAGCAGGAGCCAGAAATATATTCTTCCATTCAAGTACTTGTTGATCTTAAAAACCCATCATCAAAATTACCTATATTATGTAAAACACTGAATAACCTGAAGCACTTATGTGCTGTACTTCATTTCTGAAGCAATTTTATTCACTGAGGAATGCAAAAAGTTAGTTCTGCGCTACCAAAGCCTATGTCCTCTTTGAAAAACTGCATTTCAGGTGCCAATGTCAAAGAACAAGTAAGGATCACAAGGGTCGACTGCAGACAAAAGAAGCAGTTTCATGCTCCTCAGGTGATTTGTAAATTGTTTCTCTTCCCACTTCTGGGCCAAGACTCACAGGCCAGAAAGCCTCTAGGGTCAGCAAGCCCTAAAACAATGCCCTCCTCAGGACACATTTTACCCATTAGACTCTGATTCAGAAGCAGCAAAGCAATTACACAACTTTCAGTACTGTTCTGCATTCCAGTCCCTCACAGTATGTACTCATAATGCAACAACATATAAAGTCCATTTTATAATATCTTTAACAGATATGATTTGATCTTTTTCATATAAGCTAACATGGTACAGCTACCTGCTGCTTCTACTAACAGTTCAGATACTGTGGTGTTTACAACAGAAAGGACTGAAATTGCCAAGTGCCTGGCAATAATTAAGTATATTTCAATAGGCACTGCTGTTGCTATTCATAATTTTGTACAGTTGACATTTTAATTATTCCTACTGTTTGTGGAGCAGTTTTCTTCAGACTTTAGCCTTGTACACTCTGCACAGATAGACGAGACTAAAGGTTGCATAATGGATAACTGTCAACTAAATCCCTCTCTTTCTCTGTCTCTTTCCTTTCCACTTCCTCATACTTCAAGCCATGAGGTTTGTGACAGGATTTTGTGTAACTCTGCCTTCATAGTTTAGCTAAAGTCAGAGTGGAAGGAAATTCAAGATAGAGCACTTAACTGAATCTGATTTATCAGACAGGACTATTGAAACACCTCTTGGAAGACAGCAGCTCTTGGCTCAGTCCTCATGTATTTTGCAGGAGTACCAGTGTAACAAATTGACTTACTGAGCTTCCTGATATGACAACTCATTCAATCAAATCCTTCAGACAAAGACATCTGCAAAGACAAGCATACTACATCAAATTGTGCATTCCACAAACCACGTACAGTAACGCCTGCAAATAGGTTTACATGTGCACAACTCCACAGCCTCAGTGGGGGAGATGTTAAAAAATACCAAATAGTAAATGAATAAATAAGCACAGCTAGGGTCTTGCAATCAAAGTCTTTTTCTTAGTCAGGCAGATTTCCTGTACAGGTCGAAGAGGTATAGTAACCACACATTACTGGCTTCAAGTCTTATGCTCAGGAAGCACTTTGCTTGTCAAGCAAGGTAATATATTTTTAATTTGCAACCTCATTTACAAAGGAAAGGCAAAGTAATATATATTCTGAAAATTATCAGTATCAAAAGAGATCTATCAGTTTTGTAACAGACTCTTTACAGTTATCCCTTTAAACACACACATTTGCTACTACTATAACTGATTTTTCTCTCATCACTGGGGCTTGGACAGAAGCAGTGCCAGTAAGTGCCTCTAAATTTTAAGTCCAGTAAGATACAAATCAAAGTTTACTGTTGATTTGCTTTCAATTTGTTGAGCTCTATGTTTCATCATTTCTACATGAATCCTTTAGGCTTTAAGCTTCCTCAAGCAGAAACTGTTTCTTTATCTTTTCTGTATAACTTCCACCATAAACTGGAGTTGCAAAAAACATTAATGCTGAATGGACAAGATATTAGCAAAAGTTTTGACCAATTAATTTTTCTGTGCATCCATTACACAGTAAATGTTTGTTAAAATTATTCTGTACGATGGAAAGAAACTACTGTTTTTTAGTTAAGTACATTCTTAATCAGGAAGACTGCCTTTAGGACTTGAATTTATACATAAAGAACAAAATTTTCACTCAACACCAAAAGCCTGCATTAGAACAGCACCAACACAGAATTTTGAATAAAAACTTGCATGCACACTGGTATGAGGAACATATATGAGAAACAAAGGTCTTCATACACATACACTAACAAAGCACCACAGAACAAATCCCTTTTCTTTACAGATCCTAAAATGCATTTTAAGAAATGTGCTTTGATTTAGAAAAAAATACTGGACTTAAAAATGGAATTGAATCATGGAAATCCCCTGACTTCTGTACGCAGGACATTTTGTGGCTAGGACATCACAACATTTAAAATTCTGAGTATTTGGGGAAGCAAGAAGACAACTCAGATTGAAAAATACACTGCTGATTCAGGTACAGTTTCACCTGAGATCGTATTAAATACCACAGGAGTCAAGATAAAATTAAAATAATGAATCCTCTGTCTAGTCTTTTTCCAAGGTGGATTTTTAGTAAATACTATTTTAAGTCAAGCAGAGTCTCAGACGTACAGCTGTGGTGAGGGATGACCACACACCACGCTCAGGGCCCGAGCCTGGACCTTGGACCATCTTCGTAAATATCCCCAAGCAATACACTGCCTCTCTTTTTCAAAGGAAACAGTGCTCACACAGAGAATTAAGACTATAAGATGGTAATTTTTATGGTCACATTCTAGAAGGCATTAGGCCACCCTGATATTTCAGAAAACATACTTTATACACATCCAAAAGATAGTTAAAATCACAGCAGTGTGGTTCATGTGTAAGCTCAGTAAGTTATATATGTTTAGACAAAACCTGCCAGATTGCTCAGATTACATTTAATTCAAGCTCGCAGGCAGCAATTTCTTTTGGAACTGTGGTATGGGTTGTACTTGATACGAAAATGCCAACACACCAATAAGGAAGGCACTGCTAGTGGCGTGACTTCAGGCTTGCTAGGTGGATTGCCAGACCTTTGGCACCTTACAGACACTCAGCAGTAAGTGATGGCAAACATCTGCACTTCCCTCACAAACACTGAAGGGAACAGGCTGACTGTCATGGTCCCTAGGAGAACTGGCATCTTATCAGCTGTGTAGCCTGCATCTCTGAATTTGGAGCCCCCAGTCTCATTCTGGAGCCAGAAATATCTTTGTCCTTTCTTACCTTTCTCACAAGGCAAGAAAAGGGAGGTAATTTCTAGTACCCAAAGGCAAGAGGTAAATTTTGCACTCAGTGATGGGGTACTCCTCTGGGTCTACCCTCCTGGAATCACCTTCCCTGCATAAACTTTATCAGCTTTAGTGAGGATGGGCACTCAGTTAAGCCTTCAGAAAGCAGTAATGAAGGAAGAGATCTTTAAGGCATATATAATAAAATGTACTTGTCATGGTTGTTTGCCTGTATACTCTGATAACAATTTGAGGACCAGGAAGGATTTTTTTTCCCCCCACATTTTCTTTTTTATTAAAAGCTCTCACATTTCACCTCTAAGGCATTATTGTGAATTTTATCTTGTCAATTGACTGCTCATATGGCAATAATTTTACACCACATTAAGCAATGTTCTAACTTGTTTTAATGCCCTCACTTGATGGGAAAAAATGCAGCACACATAGAAATAAACTCATTTACATATCCAGTATATATACCTGTCATCTGGTTTTAGCTAAGAAACGCATGTATATGGGAGAGAGAAATACAGGAGGAATATGGGAGAGAGAAATACAGGAGGAATATATGTGCAGAAGAGAAGGCGAAAGGAAACATAATAAACTGTCACATTGAGAGGAATGGGGAGAGACCATATCCATCAGGCATAAATTCCACATTTTTATGTACATGATGAATGCTTTCTGCTGCTTCAGTTGGACTGAAAAACAGCAAGATAGAAGTAAGAACCTGATTAAACACATGACTGAATATACCAGAAATGACAGATGCAATGAATGTGTTTCTTTCTATTTAGACAGGGGAAGCATCTTTAGTTTGTGTGTATGACTAGCAAAGAATCAGAAATGGTGGAAAAGAAACTGTTAGAGCGGTATCCCCATGCAGCACAGTGACTCCCTCCATGGCCCCAGCTCATCCATGAAATCCATGAGGCACCAAAGCAGAGGGCATTCTCTCTCTGACACATTTCTTCTGCTTCCATAAGGATCTGATTCCATGCTTGGCTCCATTATAGTTCATAAAACTGTAGGTTAAGTGTAAAAAAGCAGTAAAGGACCCATGTCACGAATACTCCATGTCTTCTGTGAAATCTTAGGTTTGGAAGTTTTCCATTTTCAAAGAACCCATCAACTCAGACCTTTATATACAATATTCCCCTACAAAAACCTTAATAACAAGAATATTTGTCCTACTTATGTACACTAAATTATATTAGTGACTGGAAATTGAATGGCATAAATTGAACTGCCAGCTGTTTGTATTCTTCTTGGTGGCTCTCAATATTCCCAGAGGTACCATTTGGAAACTTTCCTGTCACTCACTGCTCTCCTCCAGAAGGTCCAACAAACTGCACAGGTCAGCTTTCTGTTCTTCAGTTAGAAAGAAGATCTAACATCAGATGACCTGATCTGACTTTTATTGCTGTACCAACATAGCTACGCACTTCAGGATACCGTACTTTGAGAGAATTGTGTACATCACTGAGGGCACTATAAAATACTATGGGAGGACTGAGATAAATTAAAAAAAGCTAAATGATTTTTTTTTCCTAAATCTGCTGCTTAGATATGTGTAGACATTAACAATTAAAAACTTTGCAAACAATAGTACTAATAGCACTAGGGATATTGTTACCATTTTTTCAATTAATCAAACAATAAAGTATTGATACAGTCATCTCCCTAATTATCTTTATGCAAAGATAATTGCATGACTGTGATTTTTGAAAATTTTAAATCAGATAATTAACACAAAATTCCCATAGTTATTTTAAATGAGATACATTGAATAGACCAGCCAAAATTCAAGACTTTTAGGTCCTACCAATTTCCATTCGGCTACCCGTACACAAGACTGACTACCAGCATAACTGGACAGGTCAAATGTTGTATCATTCCTTATTGATCAACAGCAAATAGAACCTGTACTTTTGATTTGAATTTTTGTGGTTGAAGTGGCAGTACTTACTGACATGTATAATCCTAGATATGTGAATATGTACATATATAAATTTATAAGCACTACCAAATTTCTGTGATGTTTACACAAGGTATTTTCACTTCAGCTGCTCCTACACATTATTGAGCCAATATTTTAAACAACAAATATCTCAATGAGAAGATTTTTTTAAAAATCACAGATAAGCAATTATTTTTTCCCATGGACTTTAGATTACTCAATGCAAATATAAGCATGATGTTTTTAAGCAATTTTTTCATTTAAAAAAATAAAGAAAAACAACCAAGTGACCAAAAGAACATCTTTCATTTCAAGAGAAAAAATCCACTTGTAAATGCACTTTCAAATTTTTTCTTGCCTTTAGCAGAAGTTGTTTTGATAGGCATAAGACAGCAGCACTGAAATCTAGAATCTGTGCTTGTATGGCATTGATCTAGCACTTGTCAGTTTTACATAAGACATCAACCTCTCAAACCACACCAGCTTTCAGCTCCTGAAGATAAGCCTTTTCTGCTCCAATTTTGTCAGAGCATAAAGTTTTCCTCTTTCCTTAGCTTGGGATAACTACATGGATCCCACAGTCTGTTCCACTATCAATATTTTTGGATACCTCCAGTCATTTCTCATCACTACTTCAGCGATTACTGATGACCACATTTCCACTGATAGCTTGGTCTCAGCTACCATCATAAAGGTTAGTATCCACACAACAAAAACTGATCAGGCTTGATGAAAGAAGGGTTTCCGTAAGTTGCAGTTCACTGATTTCCCCTCAGGACATGTCTCTCAACTGCTTCACAACTACAAATCAACCATGATGCGTACACAGTCTGAGTCACAATGTACAAGTGCAAAGAATGCCATGATGTAAAGGGTTAGAAAACACTCTTTAAACTCACTTGTTTTTCTTTTCGTGATCAGTCTGGGACCATATGTTCTCCTTTTTCCTATGCACAGAAAGAGGGGAATAACTTGTTTCTTTCCTGAAGTTCTCAAGGATAAAAAAAAAGTGCTTTTTATTGCACTCACAGTTAAACAAAACTTGTTAAGAAAGTTAACAATTAATCTCAGTATTTTTCAAGTGTGATGTCAACCAGTACACACCTGTCGGAAGACAAAAGCAGCAGCTCTGCAGAGAAGGCCCTGGGGGTCCTGGTGGACAACATCTGTCCGTGAGCCAGCAGTTCCCTGGTGGCCAAGAAGGCCAATGGTGTCCTGGGCTGCATTAGGAAGGGCATTGCCAGCAGGTCAAGGAAGGTGATCCTGGCACTCTACTCAGCCCTGGTGAGGCCACATCTGGAGTGCTGCGTGCAGTTCTGGGCTCCTCAGGACAACAGAGACATGGAGCTCCTGGAGCAGGTCCAGCAGAGAGCTACTGAGTTGGTCAAGGGTGTGGAGAATCTCTCTTGCAATGAAAGGCTGGCGGGGCTGGGCCTGTTCAGCCTCAAAAAGAGGTAACTGACAGGGGACCTCATTAATGTGTATAAATATCTAAGAGGGGGTGTCAAGAGGTTGGAGCCAGGCTCTTTTTGGTGGTGCCAACCAATAGAAGAAGAGGCAATAGGCAGAAACTGATGCACAGAAGTTCCACCTGAACATGAGAAAGAATTTCTTTACTGTGTGGGTGACTGTGCGTTGGAACAGATTGCCCAGAGAGGTTGTGGAGTATCCCACACTAGAGATATTCAAGAACTGCCTTGATGCAATCCTGTGCAATGTGCTATAGGATGTCCCTGCTTGAGCAGGAGGTTGGACCAGATGTCCTACTCTGGTCCCTTCTAACCTGACCCATTCTGTGATCCCACAGTCCGTAAACTTGACCCTGAATACACAAATCACACAAGTCTTTTACTCTAGGCTCAAATAACACTTAACTTTTCTGTTCAGTGCCCTCTACAAGTGTAAAAGGTACTCAAATCAATACCAGAACTTTTTCATTCCCTTTTTCTCATACTTGTCACTAGCCAGTAAGAGCTTCTCCTCATAACATGCACCAAAAAGGACCTAGGAGGAAAGTATTCTGCTCAAGCATAGCCTACACCTGATCTATTTCCCTAGTGAGGTGAGGTTCCCATGCAGCAATTTAAATTAAAAACCTACCCAAAGGGCACCTGCTTCTAAATAGGGTACAATTTGATACTGGAAGCAGTTTTTCTTTTCTTCTGTGTTATGATATCCCTAGGGCTGGAAGTCTCCCTTTCCTCAGCAAGCTACTGCTTTCCGAACAGCTCAGCATCAGTTTTCCTTCCTCCTCAAAAATGGCAAAAATGCCATTTCAACAAATGAGAATTTGTTATCTTTTCCCCTCCCTGTAGTGACTTGCAACATAGCCTTTTCAAAAAAATATGTATGTTCTAAGCACCGGGGACAAGGTAATGCTAAGGAAAATTTGCTAGAAACAGTTTTTAGGTGGAGTAGTTGGAGATGCTGGCAGAAAAATCCTTTCTCAACATTCTCCAAAATACCAGGTTATCCCTATTGCTTTCATTTATAAAGACTTTTTTTACTTGAGATACTGAAAATGTTTGACTTGCAGGGCATTAGTGTCCAAAATTTCAAAAACTTGTCTGGAACAGACAGGACACAAATTATTCCGAAATTTTTTGTCACTATATTTTAAAATTTCTGTGACTTTGTTGCTACTGTTACTGCAGAGCATGTCTATCCCACAGCCTATATTTGACATCAGACTGTATTAAAGCACTTCGACACAAACCTCGGGCAGAGCTGAATACCTTTTGGCAGCAGAGGAAGATGGAACAGAAAGTAGGCAGCAGAACAGAAAGGCAGTTCAATTTAAACTTATAAAAATTAAAAAACTGGGATTTCTGAAAAGCAGTTCGACATGGTGTAGCATTGTTAAAAACTGCCTTTCTTTTTCACCCCAGCACAAAGTACAAAATGACAGCTCATTCCTGAAAAGCCTAACACACCTGGTCACGAGGAGATGCTGCTGTCCGCAGTATTCAATTACATCTTGTAGCATCTTATGGAGAGTTTCAGTCTCCTTTAACTGGAGTAGAAAATGTAACTCTATTTATGCCTACAGATCTACTGTATAATGGAAAAGAACCTCTCTGTTCAGCTTACTTTGCACTTTATTAGCTACCACTAAAATGCTTTAAATAGCTCAAATAATGGTGCCCACTTAACCCGCATGGTACCTCAGCATTTCTAATTATCTCCAATTTGTATCTAAATATGAAACACAGCCTAATTATCAAACTACTAACTTGAGGTCTTTGGAGTATTAAAAAAAAAACCAGCATATTAATTAGTTCCAACAATGCACTTTATGAACTTCCGAAAGTTCAGCATGATATTAATATCAGAGTACGTGTTACGGTTTATCTAAATTTGAAAGTTATTTTGCACTGCAATTTTCCATTTAGACTAATTGGGAAGGGCTATACTACACATTGAGCATCCACACAGTTTTGCTACAGCTGTCTCATGCATTTCTCTTCTTTTGCACCCACACAAATCTCTAATTTTCCCAAGTAAATATAACCTGTTTTGGGGGAGGCGCTAACAGCAAACCTCTGCACAGCCACCGCAAATTATGGAGCTTCTATTATTATTGAGGTAGTTCTTCGTATATCTTCTCTCAGCCTTTGAAACTTTGATCAGATGCACACAACCCTTTACCCCTGTTATGCCTTTACCCACCAGAAGTCAGCATCACCATCATTTTTAAACTGATGTTGAGCACTGAACACTCTATCCCTGACGGACTTTAATACAAGTGACACAACTCAACAGCGACAGAGCCTGGCAGCTTTTGGTGCTTCACAAGGGTCTCACTTAGGGGGCACAGAGGGGACACTGCAGCCCATGAGGGTGGTTCCACTGCTGCCCCAGCATTTTCACAACTCTCATCAAATTCCTTCACTTTCTTGTAAAGTAGAACTACGGCAAAATGATGACTGCTCATCTATTCTGGCAACCCATTGACTCCACAGCTGGAACAAAAGACAGCAATAAAGTCCAAGACTTCAGCATAAGAAAAGTTAAAACAATGGCTATTTTGCAACTGATACAAGATAACGTCATGCACATGGGTCTTGCAAAGCTAGAATTGCAAAAAACAGTTACCATAAAGGAGGTAAAACCAATGAAGCAAGCCTGGTCTCCCCTCTCAGGAGCAGTTTAAAGGCACAAAATTAATTTTTTGGCATAGAGCCAAGGATAGGGGATACAATATCACAAAGTCACCCCAAGACAAGCAGTTAAGAAATATAATAATAGTAGCACCAAAAGAAAGAGAGTTTTGAAGTGGGTTTGTATCTACATCTAGCTTACAGAACAATTTCTTCCACATTTGAACATTTGTTTCAAGAAGCGTAAAACTACAATACAAATAAAAGAAGACAATATAAATAAGCAATTCACATTCAACTGCCCTGCAACTTCCAGTTGTTTTTCCCAGCTACTTGTCAAATTAACCTGCCTTGCGCTTAAGTATTTATTCCTCAGGCAAGTCTTTATAAAAATATTCCTATGACCACTTTCAGATGTGAATGAATGACAAAAAAAACCACTGTTCCTTTTTTTGATAAATTAGATTTTTTTACTGGCCATGAAGTTGGAACAGAATACCTTCGCCAAGTGAAGTTTACATGAAGACACCTCCTATTATTTTAGAACATACTCCAGGCTGCCCTTGGTTTTGGGAAGGGAGCACTGCAGAATAAAGATGAAAAATGAGTCATACGACTTTTCTTATATTTGTAATTCATGTCAACTGTGTCTATCCTAAACTGACTGGCCCATCTGTGTTTGAAAGTGATAGGGATAAAAAGCTAGAAGGAGTTGACAAAATCACTGTCTTTCTCAAATATAACATCTAAATATCATTTCAATAAGAGGGCAGAAAGGAAAACAACGTAAACTGCAGAAAGGGATATATTTATAGCAGAAAGAGTCTCATCTGGGAGTGTGAATAACATCTGCTTTTTCTCAAATGCAACAGACTGGTTTGTGATTGAGGCGAGTAAGGGTGGCAGTGAAAGGAAGCAAATTTAGCAAACTTCATAGACACATAAATGTCTCCTTACTGAACACTCAGCAGTTCTCTCATCCACACTCAGAGCTTTGAGGGAGACACAGATAAGCAAATGGGACAGATAAAATTAAGTGATTGCAGAGATAGCACCATACAGTTTAATTACTGAATTTACCAGATATGCCAATCAAGGAATATACAAGAGTTACCTAAAAAGTCCTGGGAATAGCCCGGGTGCTCAGGCAATTAATCAAATAACAATGGGAAATTACCATACTCACCATTCATAAGTGGCACTCTATGCAAATACAAACATAAATATTTTGTGGTCACGTGAGAGAAGAATGCTGACTACAGCATCTACCCACTTATATCTTGCTCTCCCTCAGGCCAGGGAGGCATTTTAAATTTAGGGTTATGGGAATAGCTCAGTCCTCAAATGTATCAAGCATGTCCTCATGCTAAGCATCTTAACCACCAAAAATCAGTGACTGTTGATAACAAAGTCGGTGAAAGTTCTTCTTAAAAACTGGGAAGGGAAATCACACCAGATGCTCTACAGCAAGTGGAAGAAACATACTGTCATCAAAGGCAGAAGTCTGTACTTTGATATTTACATTAAATTTACTGCTAGAGAACTGTTCATTAAAAAGAAAAACTCTACATAACACCATCCATAAGAAATAATTCAGCCCTCTCCTGGATAAATACATTTTTTATTTCCATCACCAAGGTTGTACAGAAATAATTTGGGTCAAACTCCTGACAAGTTCCTGGTACTGAAATCTATTTTATAATTTATCTAACAGAGGTTTGTAACCCCTCTTTAAAAAAGTCATCTTATGCGTCACAGAAAAGCCATTTTGATTTCCTTGACTCACCAATAGTTCCCAGTTGCAATAACAGTGTAGAAATTTAGGTAGGAAAAAATACAAGAGACTAAGATTTGCAACAATTCAAAGTGGAAAACAAATAAAAACACTAAGAGGATCCTCCTTTTTAAACCTGTTCTACCATTTGACCAGGCTGATACAGCTATTTAATGTCTCCACTCACTCTAATTTTGGATGACCTCCACGACTGGACTGCACTGAAATTTTGTGTTAATTCCAGAGGGATTTTGTTACTTACAAAAAAAGTCAGAATTAATCAGAGAACCACATCTGAATATTCCTAAAATACTCAAGTACTGGCAAATGTAGTTAGCTAGTACTAAAGTACTAGCAAACAACTAAAAGTAATAGCAAATTAATCTGGAGTGCAAACCTAAAACATATCCACATAGATGATAACTAGGTCTCCTTTAGGGGAGAAAAAGTAAGTTTATACTATATAACACTTAAATTAGTACAGCTGATTGTGGGAAAGGTAATTACATTACTAGTATCCACCAAGCTCACAATAATGCTAATTTGAGATAGCTTACCCAAAGACTGGCTTCCTCCATGCTTGCAAAGAATGACTGTAAATCTCCTCTGGTCATTTCTGTGTCCCATAGAAGTAAATTCCTTAAAAGGTCCAGGACAACTCACACTAAGACCTCATATAGTAAACAGCTTGTGAAATGCCTTCAGAGGAGTTATTACTGGGAGAGTAGCTGTGTCATTTAAGTAAAAAAAATGTGATGGGAAAGGAAACAATTGCAGAAGTAAAACTTACAGAGATTTTTGAAAAGATTAAAAACTCTTGGACAGGTGTATCCTATTTCACAACAGCACATGATCCATAGGGTAAGTTCATTCAATTTTCAGAAAGGTGTAAATCAAGCTCTACTGTCTCACTCAGCTCATTGATGAATCCTAAGTGAGGTCTCCAGTCTGTTTTCTAATATGGCTTGTGGTTTCTCTTGACACCTCTGCAGAATGTCCCCTGTGAATAAAGCAGGGGGACAGAGGGAAGGTGACTGTCCAGCCTCACTCTCTCCAAACAGGCTGCTGAAGGACGCACTGGCAATACAAGACAACTGTTGACTCTGGTAATAGATTCTTTTCGGGCTCTGTGACAAAGGATGTAAGCAGACAGTGCCACGTAAGCTGCAGCTGATGAGACAACCTCTCTTTCACTGAGAAACTCAGTTCATCAAAGAAAGAGGAGCTGAATAACTCATGAAAATGAAAAGCTCTTGGAATTCCTTTGTTCAGCAGCCTCTCCACCCCAGCATCAGTGAGGAGCCAAGAGCCTGCTGCTATGCAAGGGAGGGGGATTCAAACCCCTTCCATGAATGCAGAGTGCAAAAGAATGAAAAGCTCTGTTACAAAGGAAAAGTACAAGGATTGTATGGATAGCTCAGCTCTCAGGGGAGGTTTTGTCACCTCTGCAACGGATTTTATTAACCGCATAGTATGTTGGGCCTCAGCAGCAGAGCTTGATTGCATGACTGCTTCCCTTAGAACAGCAAGAACGAAGCTAATACTGCTAATACTATATTTACTACATTTACAGGTAAAACTCCCTTATTCCCAGAGAGATTTGTCTTCTTCTTAATGGTACAAAGAATAAGGTGAGCCATCATCTCTTCCTATAACTAAAAAGCCAAACACAACCAAGTGTTTCGTTGCTTGTTTGCCCAGCAAACATGAGAGATGTTACTCAGCTGCAAAGAAATTGGTTTCCCTAGTTTTCTGCTGACTGGCAACTTCTGCTTGCTTATTCACTAGACAGAACGAGGTTGGACATTCTGCATTTATTTATCTACAGGAGAATGGTGGCAAGGCAGGAATTGCACCTCGTACCCTGCAAGAGGCAAAGCATTCTCCAATGAGACTGCCATATGAATTTCATAAGAAGAGGAATTCCTTGAATTGAAAAAGGTTTTGTGGACTGGGGTTTGTTTAACCATCTTCAAAGTTATATGAAGTCCTAGTCAAAAGTAATTATCAGTGATTTCAGTCAGGAATATCACACATTCAATGTTTCTATTTAATAATTACATTAAGGCATTTGTTGCTCTTCAGTAAAGACAGAGCAGGTCCCTTCGGGGTGAGGTTTTTCCTACTTCTCAAAACTGGTGTAACTTTCAATCCACAGACAGAATTCAGTTTTTAACTGCATAATTCCACAGAAATTAGGTGAGCTGTCCTCATTTATATTAGCATTGGTTTATGTTTCTAGAAAGACTTTTCAAAATAATTTTATTCTGATTTTTTCAGAAATTCGGGCAGCTCACTGCTGCTTCCTCAAATTTCTGAAAGGAAAACTGCCTCCATAGTCCAGAACAATTTTGCCGCTTGCTTGTTTTGCTTATGACTGTTTTAAACATTTAAGCTTCGTTAGAAATAAAGGAAAACATTGTCTGAAACCGTGGGTTCATTAAGCAAACAGACCAAAACTGTACACAGCTCAGAAGATGTTAAACTATCCCACCTGTCACTGGATTCGAGAATAACATGGAAGATAATATTGAGCTTAGCAAAATGTAATTCAAAAAACTCCATTAGTATAATAATAGATTTGTCTACTGGATCTGTTTCCCAGCTACAGTGCATTAAATGTCATTTAACTGTTCCAATAAATTCAGACTCGTGGGTGCAATTGGTAAGCAGGAGAATGGAATAAACTGGTATAATAGATCAATAGACAACACGAAGATGTAATGAGCAGTTTATGTATTGAGGATGGAACCAATATGAAAAATCATTATTAAGTTAATTGTTTTGAAATTCTAGCATTCAAAAAATGATCTTCTGAATTAATAGTTAATTTACAGTATGCTGCTACAGGTGTCCTGTTCAATTTCAAATGAGTTACAGCTACAACTTATTTAGCAAGAGGAATGGAACATTTGCAAACACAAAGTTGTTCCTGTGAGATATAAACTTGTAACAAGATCATTAGTGCTGTGCTTTAAAGAGAAACAGAATATTTCCTGGGATTTTCTGGTTTCCCTGAAAGAAAAGAGCACAGCAAGAAACTGCCTTGTATACCATCAACGTCAATACAGCAGGGAGAGTTTATCAAGAGATTTATATTTTCACAGCTCACTTGCCTACAAATAAATATTTCCAAACTAAATGTTTTTCATTGCGTAGTCCAATTTGTTTTCAGAACAGCTAAGCCCATTAAAAGAAGAATTACCCTCAGCCACGGTGCATGTAGGTGCCTCAGCACACAAACACTGTCCAACACACTTAGAGCCACAGCTGCCAGAGCTCCTGTGCTGGATGGTGCAGCAGCCTTCAACAGGAGGGCACTGCCACACACCACACTGTTCCCCTGCATGGCTCCTGCTGCTGAGGGAACAGGCACTGCATGATGGTTTTAAACCTGCTCTGCTACACCGCATAGACATAAAGTCTATGATTTTAAGCCTCCTTACAGGCCTCCCCAACCAAGTTAGAATTACCTGCTGTTCTTTAGATGAGGGAAAAATCAAACCTTAGAGAAATTAATTAAAAGTCACAAAAACACCCAGCTGCCTTCATCAGAACATGGCACGGATCTCCTCCCTGCAGAGACACTGCTCTGTGAGATAGATGCTCTTACTCAAAAATCAAATCACACACCCCACAAGGCAGGTATCAAACAGACATATGGGCACACTGAGAAACCTGTCCATTTACTTCTATTTTATTTCTGAAAGATAGTACAGCAAGAAGAGAGATGAGAATGATAAGAAACTGGAAGTGAACAACAGTTCCCAAGTACCAAGTCCTTAGGCTTGGATTGGAGGGGAACGCTGGATCGGGCAGCAGTGCCTTCCTTCTACAGCTGATGCAAGATGTTGCTGTTATGCCTCCCACAGTGGAACAACAATTATTTATTCTGAAAATCATTGTGCAAGGGGTTTCTTATGTCCTACAGTGACAACATAAAGCCAAGAATCTGCCTGTTTCCTACTTTTTTGCAGATCTTGTTCACTGGTGCAGACTGGGAATGCAACCATGCTGCAGAGACTCCTGAGCAGAGCTGCTGCTCTGCTTCCCTCCCTGCAGATGGACAGGCTTGGCCATGACCTGGCCCACAACTTGCCCAGCCACAACAGAAATGTTACTACTTCTGATCATGTTGTCTTCATTGCCAGTGAAGGAATCACTAAGGCCATGAATAATCCTTTTCACATACCTTTAGCCCTTCAGCTTTTGAGCTCAATTCTTCACTTTGGGAAATCTACACTAGGAAAATGGTAACAAAAATGGCCTGGCATCTCCTTTATGGCTAAGTACTTTTCTCAGTCAGAACTATAATCTGTGAACTAGGTAATTATTTCAGGAAGATCTTTTTTCCACACATTTATTCAGTGAGTGAACAATGTTGAAATAAGCAGGCTTGAGATTAATTATTTTTCTCAGGAGCCCCAGCAGGATACAGTGGGAGGTCTGTTGCAGTGATTTTATTAACTGCTTTGAGGATTTTTGATCTGAATTTACTATTCAGGGTTACCAAAATTGTGCAATATAGGCGATCTTCCACTGTTTTTAAACCAAAGAAAGGGAATATCTGCAAATTTGCAACAAAAGAAGGGAAAGACATTCCACTGAGAAGTGTTTCCCTGGAGTTTTCTTTAGTTGAGGCAGAGGCAAGTGAAGTGCCCCCTCTCTGACACTCACACAGTCACTACCTGCACTGAGGGGTTTTCACGAGTGTTTCTGTATACTTTCCAACACAGGAAGAGAAAGTCAAACATGGAAACAGCATGGAAACAGCAGGCACATATGGATGGCTTCACTCCAATGCTCCAGTGTAAGCATGTCAGCAGGTGCAGCTTCTCATTTCCACTGGCGGGCACATACAATATCTGTCTTGCCCTTTTTGTAAAAATTAGCATATAAAACGCCTAATGACTTTCATAACCAGATGCCCTGAGGGGCCCAGTCATAGAGCCAAACTTGATTCCCATTTCTTCCATGCATGGTCTGGCTAGTCCTGTGACACCAGGTTTGAATCCTGGTTCTGCTACACTTCTTCCAGGAGCCTTGTTGAAATTTATCTTCCGTCTCAAGAAAAATTACAGAAAGCAGCACAGCAGCAGCTATCAGAATTAATCTAAATTAATTCAGTTTTGTGATTGCAATTTTCTCAATCTCTTCTATCTGATTGGAACATTCTCTTCTTTAACTATCCACAGTGATCTGTTAACCCTCTCTTGAAGCATCATCCCCACAATTTATTATATTGCTCCATTTTTCCACTCTTTTAACAGAAGGATGAAAATTAACATTAGAAAAATCAATCATCAACGGATAAAGCAAGTCTCTTTCTGCTTGGAAATAGCAGCTAAAGCATAGGATGCTACACGACCCATGAGAGTCATGCCAGAAAAGCATCTGAGAACATGAGCAAAGTGACAACAATGAATGGCGATAAAATAAGGTGGAATCATATAAGAAAGAGGCCAATTTAGCATAAAGGGAATATTTACAATGTTTCATAGCTCATCTTTATTGTTCAGTTCTGCCAGGCTTTTACATTTGTCTTAAAAATGCACACTTTTGTGCTACTGAGGTCCAACAATGCCTCACAAGCCTTTTTACATAAATCACACGAAACAGATATGGTTTAATTTTTCATTCAGGTTCAAAATACAAAATTCAGGTTCCAGGTGCACTTCCCTATGCTATCTTAAAAAACTAAGACCTAGAAACCCAGGTTTTTAACAGGTCTGAAGCTATTGAATGATTTTGTACTTTCTCAAAACATAGTCAAATATGTCCCCAGTGGCCAAAGCTTTTGACATAGAACACCGGACAGAAAGACTGCAGCTCACATATCCCTCTAGAAAGTCTATCAGCAGCTGTGGTTTTCCGGTTTTTTATTTATAGGAATGTAAGCAGAAAACATCTCCTTTTTTAGTGAATACAGCTTTTCCTATCTATAAGATTCCCACTGGTGAGATCTAATTTTTCACCCTTGAGCTGTTAATAATTAATAATCATTCTCATTAAATTTCTGATATACATGTCCTTGGGCACTCACTTTCCTAAGCAGATAGAAACTCTTGTCTTACAACACAATTAATGAATAAACCTGCCACAATGCTAGCTAAGTGTCATTTGTGTTTCATTAACAATATAGCTGAACAACAGTTTTTTTTTCTGAACTTTTCACGAGGCAAGTAAAGCTCTGTGTTAAATAAAGATTATTATTCATTTATAAATCTCCCATTTGACTTCAATAAAGTGACTTGTCAGAGTGATTTACTATATCACTCACACAATGTAAAAATTTTTGTTCAGAAAGCAAAAGTTGACTAATGACTCATTTTACAAAGAAATTTTCTCACCAGCAACCTACAGACATTGGTAGACCTCAGGATACTTCTTTATGTTTCTGCTCTAGGTTTCAAAATAAATACCTGCGATAGATACTTTACCATTAGTTGCACCCTTCAGTCATGCAAAAAGTTCCTCAATATTTTCTGATGGAACAGCCAATGCCCTCAAACATAGTGAAGCTAATTCAAGGGATGTTCTTAAAACAGTAAAAGTTGTTTAAACTTCTCTGAGCAGTGAAGCAGAACTTGTATTTTTATTCAGTGTGATGGACCAAGGTCAGAGTTTCTTGATGTACAGTTTATCTTTCACATATGTTTGATTGCTATTTAAAGTCCATAAAAAGGAAAACAGTGTATGTTTCCTGGGCAAATTACAAATTCCACCACAGGACAGCAGAAAGAATATGCTGATGTGCGAAGTTTTTCATGACAAAAGTGTGTGAAGAAAAGCTGTTATGAAGTAAGATAGTAGAAAATTCTACTTTATAAAATACCAACAGTTTCTAGAGTGCTGCAAACTGCAAAGATGACCATTGAATAGATAATTTCACAGATACTACAGAATATGCTGCTCACTATTTAAACTGAAGTATGTACAACTGCATCATTTAAAGTGCATAATGACAAAATAACCCTTTGATAATGACAAAAATACTTCAAAGTAGAACACAATATACTGAACGGGAAACTTGTCAAAAGTATCATTGCTTTACTACATTACATTAAAAAAAAAAACTGTTTTGTAGCTGCTTAAGAAAAAAAGATTTATACAGTATACATTAAAGACAAAATTATACCACTCACCAAGTTTAAAAAGGATCTCCCTTCAAATTGTCTGTGAAAGAGAAAATGCATCTCTATCTACAGATATCTCTATGGGAGTTACTCCCAAGTACACACAAAATTCAAGAAGAAGTACAAGTAGTTTAGAGCTGTGATGCCTTTGGGAGTGTGTGGGGGTGTTTATTCACCCTCACTATGTGCTTGATACAAGAAGGCTCCTGAGCTTTGTCCTACCTGAACCTGCAGTAAATCCACTTTCAGCAGAAGTTCTTACGGCATGCAGGCATTCCATCATGATGCCTGAGATGGCCACCTAAAAACAGAGACTAGACAAGAATAAGGGAATAAAGGTAGGTGTTTATTTGAAGGGCCTTCAAAGGTACCCCCTGAGCAGGCCAAAGGCTACACCCAAGATGGATGCTGGGTCACGAGTTCTTCACACCTTTATAAGTTTGGTCTATTTGCATATCAGGGTTAATTGTCCAATTATAACCTCAGTTCATGATGTAATTGCCCCAAGTTTGCCCCCCTTCAGAGGCTTTTAGTTCACACATTCTGGAGCCTGGCGTCCTCGATGTGGAAACCTAGAGAGGTTTGTTATGCCTACCCAGCAGGAGAGAACAGCAGCTAACAGGCCACAAGAAACTTCAGAGTTACACACTAGGCAGTACAGGATTTGAAAACTATAAAAGTTAAAACCTAAGGCATCATCACAGCTGAGCAAAGAGAACATGAGAAACTCTGTCGATGACACAAGAAATTGCTGGACAGCAACAACAGAAGATGACAGAAGCCACAGATACTGCCAAGAAGGATGGTTGAATTGCTTGGTTAGGTAAGGGGAAGCTATGTGAGAAATGGCCAAACTTTGATGAGAAGCAGGGAGGAGTAACAGCACCTCTGAAATGAAGAGTCGTGCAAGGCCAAGAGCACTTTGGTGGCCACAGTAGTGATAACATTTCAGGCTGAGAAGACCTAGGTAATGGTGTTGGTAACATCAAATTTGGTTACGAATGTGGTGACACTGACATTAGCAGGGGAAAATAATTAGGGACAGGTTTTTTTACTTGGGAAGGAGACAAGTGTGGGGGGGAAAGGAACAAGCATGGAAAAATGGAGAGAAGGGGAGATAAAAGGGCCCAACCAAGTATAACCAAGGCTGCTGGGCAGTACAGCTGTCAGGCAAGGCCCAGCACCTGATCACCACTTTACCTTGTCTTATTAAAGTCCACACCTGTTTTCTCTGTAACTATGTTTAAGTGTGCCTTCCGTTCTCTGTGTGAGACATTAGCAAATTTCATGTTGGATTGGCCAACAAGTAGGGTAAAAGGTCTGGCAGCCAGCTACCCAAAAAAGCATAATTTGGAGAGCTTGAGAGTGGGCCCTCCCTCAGGAACCACAGTGTGGGGACAGCTGTGTGTGTGTGAGCCTGTGAGTACGGACGCAGGAGTCTGCGAAGTATTGGCCGGCTTGGAGTCCCACTAGCCAAACGCAAAGAACAGGACCAGCAGATTTGTGCACAGATACACCTGCACACGAGGTGCCAGACCCAGCACTGATCTCCTCTGTGTGCAGCTTTGGGGGCCAGCTGTGTGTGTGCATGGAGAGCACACACGGCCTTTCCACTGCTGGGACCGAGGAGCACAGGACTGCAGCAATCTGGATCTGCTGGACTGAACTGGAAAAATCCAACAACTCCCAAAGTCCATCAAATGGAGCTTCCCTCAGCAGCTTCAAGTGACAGCATAAAAATTACTTCAAGGATTACTCTACAGCAAATTATCACAGGATGCTTTACCAGAAACAATAGGCAAATAAACTGTGCTTAAATATTTCCTGTATTACATTAACTTTTAGCCAAGAACAGGATGGGAGGCCTTTTGTGATAAATGGCTAAACATCAGAGCTATGCCGCATTTTTGCTCCCTGAAATTTAAAAAAGAAAACTACATAAAATACCCAAAGATGAGATCTATCTTCCTCAACACATCCCAGCTTACCACCATTCTTTTTCATTTTCTTCCCACCTCTCAACACACACCTCTAAAACCACCAGAAATATCTTACCCAAATACATACCTTACTCTGTGAGACAAAATTATGTATCTCACATTTTTAGCCTACCTCTGAATCTAAAGGAAAAACTCCTGTAATGTAGAACTTCTTGCTGACCTTCTCCTCTGACCACTTTGATCTCATGCTCAGCCACTCCCTCTTCTCATGGTGCTGCATTCACCCCTTGTGGTGTCCCTCATACTTGTCCAGTTGGGAAGGTCATGCTTTTGTTTTCTCTTCCTCCTTCATCTGTAATTCAATCCTCTCCTCCCTTCTCAGACACAAAGGCAATTTATCTCCTTAATCACACCTTAAAGCCTTGTTTTGTCCCGGTTGTCTAATAGTAACTTCCTTCTGAACCATTTTGTGATACTTTGTATGAATGCTACTATATGATAAAAATTATCTTGTTTTTATTTGCTGGAGCTCCATAGTAAGTTCAGAGATCCAAATAATCATGCAAACATGCGCATCATTAAACACTTCCCTTAAAAAAAAAATCATTTAATTAGAATATTCTCTTCCTCAAAATTGCAGCATTGAATGCACAGTTGTAACTGAGACAGAATGCAAAATTAAAGCATTTCAATCAATACAGAAACATAAACACTAAGCTCCAGGCAATAGGGTAGCCTATCGTATTCCATGTAGTATTACAAAGTCAGAGGGATTTTTTTTCCTGTTTTATGTAACTTTCCCTGAAGCTTGATGTCTCTCAATTACAAGCTGCAGTCTTCTCCAAGTCAGCCATAACGCTGCATGCACAATTTGTAGCATGCAACTACATGAAGGAGAAAAAAATTATTCATTTGAATGTCATCAGCTGCTAACTCTTTATTCAGAAACACTGAATTAAGCGAGAAGAAATAAAGAATGAACTGTATCTGCCAATATTCCATCAAGCACTACATGCTGGTTTACTCAAAATACTGCTTGTAAAAGTACATATACAGCACTGAAACACCAGTTATTCAACAAATGTTGCTGTATTCACCTTTTTTTTGCAAACACTAATGCACTTTTGTTGAGCCAGCAATTGATGCAGGAACAATGAAAGGAACTTTATGGGTCATCATACCCAGCCTGTTGCTAGTGCACTTTTTCCTAACTGCTTATAGACATTTTTTAGCAAATGATAAAATAATGGCTTTCTCTTCCTCAGCTATTTGCAACAAAGTGGCTCTATGTTAAGAGTAGTAAATCCCAGTACCAGTCCCTAAACACAAGGTCTTGCACTCTGCACTGTTGACTTTCAGCCCATTTCTCTGCATTCAGTCACCCTGGGTATTGATCTGACAATGCCTCCTGGCTTCACTGAACACCAAATTTTACAAGTGCTACTTCTTGTGCAACATCATCAACACAGACGCTAAAATTGGCTCCAAAAACACCCTTCAAGGCACTAGACCAGTATCCCTGCTCTAAATCAACAATTCCACACTCAAAAAAAGCCGCCATCTCCTCTATCACACAGTATTTAGACCTTAAAAAAAATCAAAAAAACCCCAAACATTTCCTATGCAGAATCTTTGGGGCTCTAACTTTAGGATGATTTCCAAATTCTTGAAGAGTAACACCCCACCCAAACTCACAGCCGATATTATATGCTTTGGTATCAATTTTTGTTTATTCTGTCTAGTGAATATCCAAGCCTGAAGCAGCATAATGTACACAGGTAGATTATATCCACCTAACCTGAAGCAGAACTGAGGCTTGAAAACTGGACATAAAGTTTATGATTTTTTTCACTCTACCAAATATTCCAACCAGAACCCAATTAAAACTACACTGTCAACATACTTTTCAGTAAATTTTTTATCTTCCTTGTAAATAGTTATTATATTTCTATGTCATTAATGACAAAGCACGTAAAACAACAGGGGCTCCCACACCGAAGGCATTAGTGAAACAATCTGCAATGACATAGTACCTGCTCCAACAAGTTTACTAAGTTGGTATACAATTTCTATATATACGCATATAAATAACCAGTGAGAAAGGGAAGGCGTGAAAAGAAATACTGAAGTCTTGAACACAGCTATAAGTCAGTGAAAACAATGCTCTTACAATGTATATGGAATATGTGAAACAGCATTGCATTTGTTTAGCTCCCAAGCAGAGCAGAGTGAATTAGTAACACATGAAAGCAAAAGCCATCCATTTGGTTTTACTCAGTTAGGGACCCATCCCTGTTGAACACATTAAACTGCAAATCCTGAAAAAGAGCCACAGTTTTGCAGCAATGTTATCTGCAATTTAATTGCAAGATCCCTGCAAAAAGCTCACTTGGGTATTTTGAAATACAGTGAGTTCCTTCCAAATACCTAATTTATTTTTTTGTACAAACCATATTAAGAAAACATGATGTAGGGGTTGAGTTAGCTGGAAATTAGACCTGCACAAATAGGCTATATTTCAAGACTCTTGTGATAACCTCAGCAAATTAGAAGGGAAAAGATCTGCTCACATTGGTAAGCATGATATGGCCAGTTTTATTGTGCTGAGACAGACATAATTCAGCACTTCTACACATTTCATTTTAATCGTCACAGAATCAGTCATCAAAGATTACAGCTGCTTTCAAAGAAGATGTTAAATCAACAACTGGAAAAAATGTATTTGAATACATTTTCCCAACGAATGCTAATTCACTTTTATTATCAAGTTTTAGCCTGTGGCATCCTTACTTCAAAACTATGACCACATAGAAATTAATCTACTTCAAGTCCTGATTTCTAGTTTATATCCTTGCTGGGAGGCTTTCCTCTATGTTACTTTCGGTGTCCTTCCCTTCATCTGTCCCTGAAAGACCCATCAGCAAGTGACTGAAGCCTGTCCTTGTACCAAGCAGAGTGTTGTCCTAGTAGAACAACCAAGACCACCAGCCCAGGGCTATTGCTTTTCTGGTTACTCTAACTCACTGAAGGCTGGAGATGGGAAAAGTTCAAGAAGAAAGTGTGGGACTGCTAACAGCAGGGTTTGACTTCAACCATGAGCTGGGTAGGGGAGCATGCTCTACTAAAGTCAATGATATCCCCAAACATGCTGTCAGGAAGATTTTGGGGTAGATGCCTATGATTTTTCTGTGCCTCTTGTGCTGTATTCATGATAGAGAGCATATGGCTTAGACTGCCATAAGACCCTTCAAGGTGAAATAATAACGCAGCACGCCCCCATGCACAGAGCTCTGGAGGGGTATTCATACCCTCCATAAAGAGAAACTGACTTCTCACCATTGATCTTTGATCATACAGCAACCAGTCAGAGCTCCACACCACAGGGAAGTGCAGTATTCCATAGACATAAGAACAGGTTCTGAATATTCCTCAGATTCAGTCATCTTGAGATACAGCCCTGTACACAGCCTGGTGAGCATCCACAAGTAGAAAACAAGCAGAGACATGACTGTAACAAAGATTTTACATCGGTCTTATGTAAATAACCTGATTTCAAATTCAAACAGTTCTCTGAGAAAGTAAAATGCAGTGTAAGATTGACAGGTTGCAAAGTACTCTTAAAAACGGAAGTACTACATGGCACCAGAGCGGAAACTAAAGCAAGACATTACAAGTAAGACACATAATAAACACATGGGAAGAACAAAAGCAGCTTGACATATCTATCACCCTCTTTCACTTTATAGGTTTCTGTTCTAACAGACACTGTGTATGCAATCCCTCTGAATCGAGCCCATAAATACTGCCATGATCTCTGACCTTGTCCATGTACACATGAAAAGCTCCATTAACTTCAAAAAACCCCAATAAGTAAAGTCAGCTCCTCTGTACTTCCTTATCGAATGGAACTACCCCAGGACCAGAAGATCATAGAAGACTCCTGTCAAGGAGCAAACTACTAAATCCATTTCCTCAGTTTCTGCTGTTATATATACATAAATACTGGGAGCTTTCAACCCCCTGCAGGTAGCTCTCTTACGTTCAGCAGTGAAATGCTATGGTCATGCCACGACTGCTCCTGTGTCATTCTCCTGGCACATGCTGTGGGCCACATGAGTGGAACTGAAACTGTGATACAGAAAGCGAAGGCACAATCAAAACCTCTTCAGGGACAGACACCCAAATGGACAATGATGAGTTCCAAAACATCAGACTTAGGCAAGCAAAGGAAATAAATACAGAATGAGCTAAGTATAAACTGTAAATGAATGATACTCCAGTTTGTTAGTTGACACCTGTGTCTTCATTAAAAGAATGTTTTTATTTTTCCTAATTTCTAAAAGCTCCTATTCTTTGTGAAAAGAATGCAAGTGAAAACTTGAAATAAATTTTTTAAAAGTGTCTCATTTACTCTGCAGCATTTTTTCTCTCTTTTAGAAGCGGTCAAAATTTCTATCAGAAAATGTGCCTGCTTTCCTAATTATATGCTGACAGGTACATTTGTAGGGGCAGAAAAAGAACTTCAACCAAAACGAAAAGAAAGCCAGGAGATTTTATGTAATCTTGGAGGAAAATAACTGACTTGTTTAACTCACAATGGTACATACATTTCAGGGAAATACCAGTGCTGGAGTACCAAATCACTATCACTGTCAATTTAAAAAACAATATGGCACAGTGAGAGTGTAACTAGTAAACACAGTCACAGCATAAGGAGCAAACTGCAGAAAGAACCATAGCTCTGTACACCCAGCATGCTTGTTAAACTCCTAAACATTCTTTCCCCTGATCTCCCCACTCAACAATATCCTGTGTCTTTCCTGCCCTTGCAGACTCTGCCACTCCTTCTTACACAGACTTCACCTGGCAGCAATATAAAGGTAAATACAGCAATACCCTAATGTGGAGCCACTGCAAAATGAAGCAATGTACTCCTGTGTTTTTTAGAATGACTGACTGAACTTCAGAAGATACCATTTCCTTCTGGTTTTTCACACAATCTTTGCCAATACTGGAATCAAGAGTGGATTTGCAGTAGTTTTGCCTGCTGTGAGTGACTTAGGAGCCTTCTAGGCATGCAAGAGAGACAGAAAACTTCCTAACGTTCTTCAGTGCTTGGTAGGTAAAGAACTTAGATGAAGAATGGGTTACTACAAGGCTGACTAGCTGATGAAAACAACGTTTCTCAGATATGATCAACTGAATGGATGAATGGACAGAAAGGAACCATTTAGGACTTTCTCCCAAGGGAAAACCAGATACGAAGATTTTAAGACTAAATCATTAATAAAAAGCCTTAAATTGGAGACCTTAAGTAGGAAAGTGTAAAAGGTGTTCTGTATTCCTTCATACACCTTTGTTGTCTACTCTCATTACTAAATGAAAGCCCAGATGGGATATTTTCTGCAATGCCATCCATGTGATCCATGTGTTTCTGCTCATTCAACAGAGCAGAGAAAACCTATGGCTTCTCAGCAGCAGACAGCACAAGACAAACAGGCTGCTCAGACTGAGGCTCATGAACACTATTCTGCTACTTCTTCATTTTAAATTTTTTAAAAGTATTAAAATAGGGCATTTTCACCACTTATTTTTTAAGTCCAGCATAGGAATTTTGTCTAAGCCAGGCTCTTTCTGCAAACAGACGTGCTTGTGGAGGTGCGACTGGCAAATCTACTTTTTCAGGAGAAATATTTTACCTGAAAATGTCTCAGGATCCCTAAACATGTAACACCACATTAACCTTAAATAGTCTCATGAAGAAACAGCAAATAGGGATAGTGCCTTACTAAGAGCTGTGCCTCAGAGCGTTGCCATCCCTCCTTAGGTTACCTGCTGCATGTGTAGGACAGGACCCATACCATTTTGACACGGAGAATGCACTGTGCTTCCTTCCTTTCTGTACCAACCGGGTACTGATTCCCTCAGGACATGCTAGAAAAGAGTCACATCCCTTTTTTTGCAACGGACAAACAAGAGATGTCTAGATTTCTTTGCCCCCAGTGGATGTGCCTGAAGATCAGTTGCAAACAAATGAGACCGTATGGTATCTCACATTGCACAGCTCACAGTAGTAAATTTCCACTTCATTTAACTCAGACAGCACACACGAGCACACTTGTGGTTTGTCTAGCTGTGCTTCTGTTAAGATTAATATCATTTAGCTCACACAAGACCATGCTTTAGTTACTACATGCATTATAATGATACAGAATTAAAGATACAGTCATAGAACTGAAGTTTAAATATTGCCTCATGAGAAAGGAATACAGGGATTTCTAAAATAAAACCTATAGAAAAACGGTAATAGATTATTCCACATTTCACCAATTATCATTTTCTCAGGAGTGAACTCACAAAGGAAGGATGAGCTTTTCCCTTGCTAGAACAGACTGAAGTAACAAAGTAATGTACTGTGAGAAAAAACTTTAAGCTGGCATGATACTGAATTGGTGGCTATGTCAGACAGCAAATATGATTTCAGTTCTGAGTACACTAACTCTGTGTCTCTCAGAAGAAAAAAAAATCCCTACACAGCAAAATTGTATTTTGGATAGGAAATGGTTATGAAGGTAGAATACATCTGGTTCATTTTGGGCATGCATATCAAAGAGAAAGCCATCACCATAATCTTAGTTTTGCTTTGTCTGTAATAATTCATGGGATTTCCTTGATGACAGATGAGTGAGAGGGAGGAAGAAAAAAAATCAGTGTGTGGCTGTAAAATTCCATTTTGTACACTGGATTTTAACTAAGGAATGCATCAGGTCATCAGCCCTGAACTGCTTTCCAGCAGTAAAAAATTGACTGACAAAGATAAACTGACTGATTTTTTACCATAGAATGGCTTGGGTTGGAAGGGCCTTTAAAGTCCATGTAGTCCAACCCTCCTCCAATGAGCACGAACATCTTCAACTAGGTCAGGCTGCTCAGAGCCTCATACAACCTGGCCTTGGATTTTTCCAGGGATGGTGCATCCACGACCTGTCTTGGCAACCTGTGTCAGTGTTCCACCAACCTCACTGAAATAAATTTCTTCCTTATATCTAAGTCTGAATTTACCCTCTTTTAGTTTAATACCATACCCCTTACCCTACCACAATAGACCCTTCTAAAAAGTCTGTTCACCCATCTCTTAAAAGTCTTCCCTTAGGTACTGAAAAGCTGCAATAAGATCTCTCTGGAACCTCCTCTTCTCCAGGCTGAACTTCCACAACTCTCACTTTTCTCTCATAGGAAAGGTGCTCCCTCCCTTGGATCATTTTTGTGGCCCTCTTCTGGACCCACTCTAAGAGGTTCATCTCTTTTCTGTCCTTTCTTCATGGTTTTGATGTATTATTGTCTAAACTGAAAACCAGAACCTTTAATAACAGATAGGTAAACGAACCTTGCTTAGATCAAAACACATGGCTGTGCCAATTAGTGACTGAGTAAACAGCAGCATGAAAAATGGTAACCCTTAACTGCAGCCTCAAGTGTAGTGCTGGGCATTCTGCATTTTCTGTTTATCCGAAACACACAGTAAGTAGCTTGCCACATGTTTCTCATGTCTCCAAGGAGTAATTAAAACTGGTCATCCCTGCTTCTGACCACCTGAGTACTGATTAAATCTCCCTGGGTAAACATTGCTTCCAGCCTTCTTTCACTGATGCTCTCTGTGATCCTTTGCTTCTTTTGTGCAGTAGTTCGCTGTTAAATTTCACCTGCTAATTCAGCAGAACAGTGCTGAACTGCAGCTGTCCCATCTATTTCAGTAAAGCAGTAACTTACTGAGCTACTGGAGTTAAACATAATGAGTCCTGTTGATGATTTCTCCAAAGTTGCTGGTAGCAGCCTCAGCAGGCTTTCACCTTTGGCTACCGCTATCGAGTGCACACTCAGTGCCCCCTGCAAGAATCACAGCCTCCAAAATGTTTCCTGAAGGGACATGCCTCCAACTGGACTTCCCAAGCTTATCCTGCCAATGAAGTTTTTCCTTAGAAAGAAGCTGGCCCTAGAGAAGCACCTCATTAGCAAGAAACCACAAGGGTACTGGCACCCACAGTCATTACTGCTAAGTACTGTGACACTACTAGTTGCAAAGACATAAGTAAAATGACATTCTCCCTGAGATTAAAAAATAAATAAATAAAAAAAGAACAAGCCAGGTTGTTAGAACTACTTAATCGTGTGGACACCAAGATTTTGGATCCAAGGCATCTCAAATTATCCCTTCCAGTGTGCATTGTTTTGCATGTATTTACAACGAATTGCTCAAGCTTTCATGACACTGAGTTCCACTCTTCCTCAAACCTGAATTAAAATGCCCAAATGATATTGCTGTCTGTAAATGTGCTGATGACTGCTAGTCTCTCCCTTCTACCAGCCTACTGGCAACTGTTTCCAGCAGCACCTCATCCAAAGGAGGAATTATGTTATCATATGGCTGTATCAAATGCCCTTCAGATGCCACACAGCAACTCCTTATATCCTAAATCATGTAGATTAGACAAATAGTATTACTAGCAGCTATTTCCTCCTAACTGATTTTAATGCTGTTGAACAAAAAAAGAGGGCGTCTAAAGTACAACGCATTTTAATAATCCCAGATGAAGGCAAAAACCCTAAAAAAAACCTGTGAATTTAAATATCTGGTAGAAATAGATGAGTAACATATGACAAAGGGAAAACAAAAAGTTATTTTCACATACATATGTACTTAATGTCCATGATAAAGATGAACTCAGAACCTTTTAGAAACCTGCAAGGAAGTTGGTTTTTTTGAAGGACACAAAATCTGGACCATGATGAAAGTCTAACTAATTCCTTTGTACAACAGAAGACAAGGTATTACAGGTAGCATTGGAAGGCTTTTCTTCCCACTGAGATAGAATGCAGGGTTTTACACAAGTGATATGACGACTTCTTTCCAAGATTGTAACCAGTCCACTTAGTTCCCGCCACACGGTGGTTAGCTCTGGCATGCAAGTCTTCATGGATGCTTTTCCTTTGGACCTTCATGAGCTAAGTTCAACTACCACATTTGAAAACCTAGAGAGCTTGGTTGTTAGGGATTCACATAAAAGAAGATCTTCACATCATACCAAGAAACCTGACAACTGGGAGTAGGCATCTTCTTGGAAGGGGCCAGCATGGACACACGACTAATAAAATAACTTCTGTCCTAAAAGGAGACTCTCTTTAATTTCAGCAGTGAAACTTACGGAGAATTGTATCTAGACAGCCTAACTTTGAAAGTAGTAACAATAATCTCTCTTTAGAAGAATAAATGGGTTAGTGCAGGGTCCTCTTAGAGAGGAAGCTGCTTCCCCTTCCGTACAAAAATGGGATGAGTGATAGGAAAGGGTGAAGCTCAAAAGGCTGAGATAAGAGACTGAAAAACCTCACTGTGAGACATTGCTAAGGAGGCCACAAAGAAAACAAAAGGACAGAACAGTAAAACAAGTGTTTCTATATATACAACACAGTAACATCAAGCCCAAAGTAGTTATTACATGTTAATCTTCATTGAATACCATCCCATATCAACATGATGTGGGTTTGTTATTGATTTGTAACATATTTATAAACTATTGTACCACTTACACATATTTAAATACAAACAATGACAAAATCATATGAAAAAAACATGAGATTTGCAATTAAATAACTTCAGTACATGGTATTGGGCTCCTGTAAAATGTTGTTTGAGGTTGTTGTTATTCTCAGTATCATTACACTAAAAGAGCCCACACTTAATGAACCACAAATTAGCAATACCAAACACCTCTCCTGAATAAAAATGCACATGTATCAAAAGACAGCGGTATCACTGGGATAGTAGACTTTGCCAGCAGTAAGCAAGTTCAGAGAAACATCAATGTTTGTCTACAGAAGAAACAAAGTTCTGAGATCCAGGTAACTTTATTTAAAATAATATGATAAAATAAAGTTCATTTGCACAGAAGTACATTGGAAAGGGCTTTCCAGATCTGAATTCATGCCTTGAAGAGCAGTGTACATTGATGGTATCTCAGTCAATCTCCCTAGGATGCTGGTCTGTTTGCATGGTGGCAGAGGACTTCAGTTTGTGTCCTGTGGGCCTGTCGCCTCTGGTAGGAGGCACACAGCTAATCCACCATTAATCCATTTGCTGTGAAACAAAAGCATCTGACAGCTTCTCAGTCTCATTGCTCTATCACACTAAAAACCTCTGCTTGACAAAAATACCCAGCCAGTTAAGGGAGATGGCTGCTAAGAACCAATATGTGAATGTATTTTTCTTCTACAGTTCTCTGCTGGGTCTAAAGAAAGAAATTTTAAATGTTCCAAAGTAGTTGACAGTGCTTGTACAACAGGGCTTCTGAGCAGCCACTTACTGCAGCAATTGCCAACATTTTCACATGTGAAAGATAATTGCCCTTCTAGATCATTTAGGAAACAAGCTTGACTCTCAGCTTCAAAGCTCCGAACAGTTAGTGTCTTACTGTACTTAGACATTAAATGCCTTTTCTTGTATGCTGAAGAAAAACAACAGCAAACAAGTTCTTCTTCATGTTTAGGTCAAACGTCATGCGCATCAGTTTCTGCCTGTTGCCTCTTGTCCTATTGGTTGGCACCACCAAAAACAGCCTGGCTCCGACCTCTTGACACCCTCCTCTTAGATAATTATACACATTAATTAGGAACCCTTGCAGTCACCTCTTCTTGAGGCTTAACAGGCCCAGCTCCCTCAGCTTTTCCTTGCAAGAGAGATTTTACACACCCTTGACCAACTCAGCAGCTCTCTGCTGGACGTGCTCTGGGAGCTCCACGTCTCCTGCACTGAGGAGCCCAGAACTGCACATAGCACTGCAGATGTGCCCTCACCAGGGCTGAGGAGAGGGGCAGAATCACCTCCCTCTACCTGCTGGCAGTGCCCTTCCCAATGCAGCCCAGGACACCATTGGCCTTCTTGGCCACCAGGGCACTGCTGGCTCACGGACAGATGTTGTCCACCAGGACCCCCAGGGCCTTCTCTGCAGAGCTGCTCCCCAGCAGGTCAGCCCCAGCCTGTGCTGGTGCATGCAGTTGTTCCTCCCCAGGTACAAGAGCCTGCATTTGCCCTTGTTTAACTTTGGAAGGTTCTTCTCTCTGCCCACCTCTCCATGATCATCTTTTCAGAAGACATTGTCCATACTATTTTCCAATGCTCAGAAAATGGCAGGACCAAAGTGAACACCAAAGACATTTTTCCTGGTTAGAATTATTTTGTTTTAAAAGTATGGCAAAAAAAAAAACAAAAACAGGCCTACTTATAAACCTGAAAAACATCCTCCATATCATACAAATCATGCCCATTCAGTAACATCAGTTTTGTCTCTGCCCCAGCTCAGCTGAAGTTATAAGCTGGAGTGCTTAGACAAATATATGAATATACATTCCATATACTTAATATATAATAGCTCTGTGTATCTTTTAGTTTCAAATCCTGATTTATTTCAGCCAGTGTTTGCAATACAGAATAAAAGTATAAATAGTTTCTTGGTATTTCAGGAAACTAAACGGCTGTCTTTTCTAAAGATTACATGGACATCTGATACATAGAAAGTATTCTTCCAACATAAAGCACTAATTCTCTTCATGCATTTTAAACCCAACACACGTTATTTACTGAACATTTAAAATGAAATTTCTATTCATAAACAATGTTCAGGACATAAAATGCCTATTGACTTTCTAAAAAGCAAGAAAAACATGCAAAGAGCTTATTTAACAGTTTCAAAACTGAAAAAATGAAAACTCAAAAAAGTCAAACTATTTTCTTTACAGACTTCTTATATATTCCAAATAATCAATTTATGCTTGTAACAGGAACAAGTAAATTTTTGGCAAACTAAGGAAACCAACTGGATTCTTTCTAACTGAACTGTTTTCTCCCAAGGGGATAAACACATCTTGTGACAGGGTTTGCTCTTACAGTACTACTTAGATTTATTCTCTATGCATTTCAAATCCAACGATCAAAAGACATAAAGATGGTAAAAAAAACTTTTAATCTATGCCCCAAAGCTGCAAATGTGTTAATATTCTCATCTTTAATGTTTGCAAGGTAATTACAGTAAAGAGCTCCATACCGTGTATTTCAAGAAGGAACTTCACCTCTGATAATGGTGGACTTTGAAACAAGAAACAGTACTCCCCTTACTGCACAAGAAATTGTTAGGTATTTACTGGGTTTAAAATTGAAGTCTTTACATCCACTGTTCTTACAAACACTCAAAAACATTTTATCTTTGGAAAACCAAAAAGCATCTATTATTTGATTTTGTTACTTTTACAGAATGTAGAGATAAATAATACTAAAAGCTTGTGCAATGTATGCTCTAACTCAACTGATCACAAAGCTGTTCTCAAACTTTTAGAAATTCAAATTTTTAATACAAAGTCCATCCTCAATAAATTAACTTGTCTCCAAACTCTTTTTCTAATTATAAATAAGAAATTATTTTCTTTATACTTCAGAAACAAGTTGTGATGACAAATGGGCAAAAACCTTTCTTTACCTTGCGGACAGTTCCAGTAAATACATACATGCATTATTACTGCAGATCAATATAAAAACAATTTTGTCCCAGGTTTTTACGGAATAAAAAATAATTAAATCTTAATAATTAGGAAACTATATGAACCTAAAGAAAACCTGACTAGAAACGTTTCCTTGGCCAGATATGGAGCTTTCATACATGAAAAGTCTTTTCAAAGGGCGCCCTTCTATATAATTTATCATTTGCTACAGTCTGCATGGGCCACTAACATTGATGTACAGTATTTAAAACACTGAAAACTTATCATGTGCTACCTGACCTGCACTTTTTTTTTTAAATATTTGTTTTTATTTCAAGTTAAACTACCCTGTGAATTTGACCAAACTTACACATAGCCTGTGCTTAAAAATACACATATCTGATTCAGACTGTAAAAATTTATTTACTATTGCTTATAAACTGCTGTAAAGATTTAAAATGTATCCTAAAATCTAAATAGCATCATTTTTGTAATCCATGACACTGAGCAATTGACTTCTAAATTGTTTAAGTACACTCAATCAGACAGGGTTTCAGCAGCCAGTATGAATTTTTTGGATTCTTGTCTTGCTGACTTCCTATATCTCTCAGTGGAAAAAAAAAAATTAGTTACAATTTACAGGGCTTGTTTAACTGTGGTCTCTTTGTTAGAACTATTTAAGGGCAGACTTTCTTCTCCTTCATATGTCTGGGTTTTGTATTTGCTTTGGGGGTCATCAATAGCTTCTTCAGATTTCTTTCTTCTCTTTTTGTTTTTGCATTTTTAAGTCTATCTTGAATAATAAAAAGCACGGAAAAATGCATTTCAGTCCAATGAAAATTAGTTAATCAAAAAGGTGTGATGTCCCATGCCACCTGTAATCCTCTCATGGCTCTTCAAAGATCAAACAGATGACAATTCATCTAAACAGAAGTCAGTTCTCAAAAGGTTACAGCCACCTGTGCTAGAAAGACAGTAATTATTCCCTGAGACCATCATAATAATCAATAAACCTTTGCCTTGAAAAAAACATCAGCAGCTTACTTCTGATAAACCACAGGAATTAAGCCAGACAATAATACACACTTGGGATAGCCCAAGTCCACCCACTAACTGTTTAAAAGGCATGAAAATAATTTCTTAATTACTTTCAAATTTTCTTAGACGTTCTAAAATACATGGATATCCACAAGTAAACATACTAAATTCTGTAACAAGGAAGAAAAAAAAAATCTTACACCCAGATGTACATTCTTACCTGATGGCATGTATGGACCACATGGCTGCTATGAGGGATCAAAAAGTCTGCCCAGTTTTGTGCTACAGCTCTTGGACTATTTAATTCTGCTTTGATGTAAATCTGCTCTGAATTTTAGGTCTTATTTTCTGCAACCCATAATTGTTCTAAGCTTAGAACAGGAAACACAGCTGAAAAGGAGCACATAATGGTGGGTCCTGCTCTCTGTGTTCACACTGGTAAGCAAGTAATTTGACATGGAATTTGCTTTTGTATATAAAGCATGTAAGTAATTGCATAAGTAAGTATACCACAGACTTCAGAAAAGTCGTTTACATGTTTTTTTAAGGATTAAGAACTAAGCAGTGGGAGGAGAGGAAAGGGAAAAGGGAAAAGGGAAAAGGGAAAAGGGAAAAGGGAAAAGGGAAAAGGGAAAAGGGAAAAGGGAAAGGACTTGTACCTTACAGGTATATACACCCTGGTGGGCAAGAAACAAGCTATAGTTTACACAGGGTTTTCTTAAGCCAAGGTGGGTTTTTGATGGAATGATGCAAGGATTTTGGGTGTCATGAAAGAGCACTCCAGGCAAATTGTCAGGGAAAAGTACAAAGATAACACAGGACAAAGGTTCAAAGTAACAGAGAATCAGAGATTCACAGATTGGGTCAGGCTGGAAGGGACCACAGTGGGTCCTCCAACCTCCCTGCTCAAGCAGGGTCACCCAGACCCTGCACATGGCACATGATTGTGTCTAGAAGGGTCTTGAATACCTGCAGTGAGGAAGGCTCCACAACCTCCATGGGCAATCTGTGCCAGTGCTTGGTCATGCACACAGTAAAGGAGTCCTGCCTCGTATTTGTCACATTTTCTCCTCATATACTCTTCATTTCTTGGGAGAAGATCCCGAAGCCAGTCGGAGAAGCAAAAGCACCCACAGTTCTTCCCTGAGTTTCTGAACTAGATTTCGTTTCAGTCAAGTTTGCACTGCCTTTTCGTTGCTGCTACATCATTTCTGTTGATTTTTTCTTTCCCACGAGCTCTGAGGAAATATTTAAGGCCAAAACTGATTTCAATAAACTAGTTTTATGAACTGCTAATCCTGATATCAGACCTATGATCCCCTGACGATCCACTGTGTCCAAAGGAAACATCTTAAGAATAGGAAACCTGCTAGATCAGCACTTCTGAGATTACAGACTAAAAGTGCTGTGAGGATTTTGATGCCAAACTGAACCAGATAAACTCTGCATTGTTGGGAATAATTAATGACTATTCCCAACTTCAGTTGCAGCTGCAGCTGTGTCCTTAGGTCTCCCTTGGCACTTTAAAATGTAATTTTCTGCTTTATGCCAAATTTTCTTAAAGAGGGAGGAAGTGTTTAATATCTAGTTCATGCCTAAATCAATTTGAATCCACAAACGAAGGGGATCTGAAACAGCCTAATCTGGGCACTTCAGAGTCAGATGCTCACACTGGAGCTTTCACACTTCTTAGCATCACATTTTTAGAGCACCACCCAGCACTAGCTTTTTTAAAGCATCCTGCAGAGTTCCCTGCTTCCTCTCCAGAGCAGTGAGAGCACTTGCCTAGGTAGTGGAAGACAAGCTCAATTCCTCCTTCAGCATTTGAAAAGCCAAACCCATGACTCTAAACACTAGCCAGCTAGTCTGACTCCAAGAGCGCGTGCATGAATTGAGAAGAGAAAGAGGATTAGAAGGGGACAGGGAAGGAGTGGTATCTGTTTCACTCTGTTTACTGGGGACAGAGAATAACATAAAACCATATTCCAGAGCTTATCAGACTACCTGCAGTTTAGGCTCTACTCCAGGCTGATTGCTGTATTTTGGCGATTACTGAAATATATAAGCAGACCTGAAAGGATGTCCAGAACCCTTTTCAGTCTTAACAGACTCATTCACAACTGACGGGATAATGTATCTTCATGCAATTCTTGGTATTCCTCCAGGACACTGAATGCCTCCGTGAAAAGTGACCACTTCAGCAGGTGCAGGAAGAACCTCCCCAAAGAGCTTCTGGCAGTGCTGTCCTAGCCAGGGCCATTCCCTGTCTGAGAAAACCAGTAAGGTCAAACAGTGGTTAATGAGAAAACGAAAGGTCAGTGTAGTTCTTTGTCATGTTGCTTTGTAACTCTTACATGCACAGTAAGGTTAGACGATCATTGTTAGGAAACAAAGATAATCCCATCTGATTTAGGCAACTGATCATGTAGTTCTGATACCTGGAACAATCACCATGAGTGGTTTCCAAACAGACAAGAGCCTGAAATACATCCGCATAAATTGGTTAACCACTTACCCTGAATAATGCATACATATGTAGAAACTCAGATCTGTATGTGCAGAATTTGCCTCAATCAATGGGAAGAAAATATGTCTAATGAGTAATGTTATCAGCTCTACTACAAACAGCAGGCATCTTCCATGCTGCTTACATTAAACTCTCAGTGAGTAAGGTAAATGACATAACTTCTGCTCTAAGCTAGCATTTCCCCATTACAAAAGAAAAAAGATCAAAATCTTGCCATTAATCACATCTTTGCTCGTAAGCAGCACCACAACATTACTCCAAGATAGGTTTTCAGTAAGTAATAAAGTACTAACAGGATAATGGCAGTGGAATAGCAAATGAAATCTGTTCTTGCTCACATTTGTTCCACTTCTTTGCACTGATAGTAAAAATACATAAAATGGGATGCTGAAGATATCCACATGCAGTGCGTTAAAATGAAGAGGAAAAAAACACCCTAGTGGATACCACTTTCTCTCATGCATCATCAACTACTTTCTGCCAAAGTCATACTAAGCTGCTAAGAAGCAATAAAAAGCTGCAATTGGAGAACTACAGAAGATTCAGGGCATGTAAACATACACCAGCCTAAAAAAAATAATAGTACTCATCCATAGAGATGTCCCTCTTATCAATCTTCTTTTATGTATTTTTCACATCCTCTCAAATGAGGATTTGTATTTAGTCAGCGATAGGATGTTCATCCCAAAACATTTCAAACTTCAGCAGCCTGTGAGTTCAGCAATGCATTCCAGAGTCGAAACTTTGCCCTGCCAGTCTACAACCCACTCACATGCTGACTTTCCAAAAGTTTTCTAGTAGACCAATGTGAAGGATCACTTTGCATCCCCATATCCAAATACATCTGCCTTACTAGGTTGTAGGGAAGTGATCAGCTCAAGAGACCAGTTCTCCATTAGTACAACAGGATGAGACTAATTGTGGAGAGACCCCTCCAGGCAGGAATCTGTGCACAATTAACAGAGGACTATATTCATGGTGGCTGTATGAACATCTCTATCCAGTGCACTCAAATCTTCAAATACCCACCATTTCATGGTAAGGCAGTTAAAATTTAACCCTCCTACGAAGTATACCCCACCAACACTTGGGACGTGAAAACTACAGCAGGTCAGCAAAGCATGTCATACAGAGAGTAACCATGTCATTATATATTATACACTACAAACTAACAAGGAGAAATGAACACAATATTCTGCACATGCTAGCCAATACCTACATGACAGCAAGTAATGGTATGAACCATAAAGTTAATAAATGTGTATATTTGGCAGAAAAGAATACGGAACTAAAGAGAAAAGAGCGTATTTATCTTATTCACTTGACTAAAATCAATTTTGGTAAGAAACACAACTGAAATTGCTATTACTCATGAAAAAATATGTTTATGAAGTAATTCATATTACATCATGACATTTTCATTAGATGCAGTACTTTTGCTCAAAGAGAACTACAGTACAATATAAAAATGATTGCCAGCTGCTAGCTCTGCTGTCTTGAGTTCAATTAAAAAACATGAAAAATGAGCTTTTGATTTTCAGCGTTTTAAATATTTTCACAGAAAACTTGCAGAAAAAGCAAGAATGCGAGTTCCTTCTTAGCACTACCTGGGACTGTATGCACAACTTTCAGTCTTAAACAACTTGACTGCAACAGTGGAACAGGAATCTAATAATTAATATGCAAACAGTAAGTGCATATTAATGTATTTTGTACAAAAAGATAGCACTTGTCAGATAAAAACTCATTTAAGTTCTTTTGCAAGTGAACAAATTTTGGCCATGATTGGATCTCCATGTACACAGACGCAGCACTGCTTCCTTGCCACAGCTGTAGATCAGATGTAACACCAGCAAAGACTGAATGCACACACTGAAAAACATTACAAGAGGTGATTACAACCTTCAGCTCTTCTCATGTGTTCCACTGTTTACCCATTGCAGCGAATCCCTTCCTATTATATTTAATTATTACATTCCTGAATCCTTCTGGCTTTACTACTTCGAAGCTGATTATCAAAGTACAACACACACCACCTTCTTTCTCCATTCTACAGCTCAAGTGACTTGTGTGCTTGTCTTCAAGGAGGTACAAAAGAAGCAATATCTAAACTAACAGAGTAGTCATGAACAAACCTGCCTTGGAGTTTTGTACCTATCCTAAATGTTCCCTGAAGAATAGCTCCTGAATAACATAGCTCCTGAATAAAAACATAGTTCAAGAAATAGTGTGCATGTCCTTAACTAAACCAGAAGAAAGAGCAATGTATAAACCAACAGGTTTTGTAAGCTGCCTTAAAGACAACTAGTTACAAAGAAATTGGGTCTCTAGAGCCAACTCATGCATTTTGTCTCTATGCTGTCCTCATGTTTGACCAAGTCACACACAGTTCATTCTAATTTTGTCTCACTAAAGAGGATATATGGTGCATTTGTACACCTTAGCCTTCCACAATTTCCACAAATGATAATTCAAGCTGGGAATCTGCTCCACATAGAGCAAGGCGAACACAATTCATCTGCAATTTTATGAGTAGTTTCAGCTTCATAAATTGTACTCGGAATACTATTTCCAGCTTGTGCTTTGACCTTATTCATAGTTCCTAGTTTATAATCTTCTAATATTGCATTTGCCTCACACCTGGCTGCTCTGGAAACTTCACTAAAATACAGTGTATAGCTAAAATAAACTCTGTTGTGACATTTCTATTGTTAATAAACTTCATCATTGTTTACAACATGAACACTTCTGCTCTGTTAGAACCATGTTAGCAATTGCACAGCTGCTGGTTCCAAAGGCAACAGAAAATGGTTTTCAAAATAATTAGGAATATTTTTTTGCTTAATTTTATACACACGATCCTCTACACATAAGTACACAAACAAGCAAAACCAGGGAAAAGGGTTTTCTCTTTTTAGAGGGTATTCAGTGTTATTTTGAAACATGGCAATTGTGGTAACACTCTCCATTCTCAAGCCTCTTCAGAAAGGAGATACGGTCCTTTGATTTAAAAACAAAAAACAACAACAACAACAACAAAAAAAACAAACACACCAAAAACAAACAAACAAACAAAAAACCACCAAA
>VZTI01000409.1:393464-415645 GCA_013397865.1 Struthidea cinerea | reverse complement strand
GGAACACTGGACTACCCGGCAAGGTGAGGGGAAAAAAAGGCTCAGGAAGGTTTGGTCGGGACAGATTTTATGAGAAGAGGGAAGCTACTGTCATCACATATCTCAAATCTGTACCTTACTAGTAGGTACAGGCATTTGCCCCAAGACAAAATAATTACTGGTCCTGACCCCAGACGGAACAAAACTTCAGATAAATCACTTCCATCTCAGCACAGACAGCACCTGCAGCCAACTGATCCCTGAAAATACTTTCACGGGTTTCTGCCACATTTAAACATGCTTCCTGAACATCTATTGGGCAAGAGTTAGCACAAATTTTCTGTTTAGTGAAAGGCAGTGGAGAGAACAGTCAAGTCAAAGGTTTATGGAAGGAAGAAAAGCTATCTGTTTCAGCATGTAGCTGTCATGAGTTATTTTATGGGATGTATGAAACCTAGCAAATCACATTCATATCAAAAAGAAACTACATCCAACACTGACTCAAATATATCCCCTTGCTGTTGCTGCAGCCTGAGAGTCTGACCTTCACATTACATTTAATAGGAGACAGAAAGAATGAAAGCCACATATAGGAGAGAATAATCTATGGAACCTCTTAAAAATAAATATTTGCAAGTCCTAAAGAAAACATTAAGAAATAAGAGGTGTATGAAAAATTATTTATGAGCTCAAACATAAAGAAGGTGTCCTTTTTCATACACTTATAAATTAATTCCTTTCCAGAAAGAAGAGGAAGACTATGTGAGCATATATCACACAACACAAAATTCCAACAATTACTTATTTTTTCTTTCCATCTGTAAATTTGAAAATGCAGTTTCCAGCTGTTTTGGTGCCTACTGTAATTTTCCTGCAATCGCTAGTCTCCAGAAAATTTATGACAAGATTGATACATAAGTATGAAGTGGTTTCTCTATTTGTCCTCTATGTCACATCCACAATTTACTTAACAATCCCTTTCAGTTAAAATACAGGTTTATACTTTAAAAAAAAAAAAAAAAAAAAAAAAAAAACAACTAAAATGGGAAAGGCACAATTACTGATAGGCTAGAGCCCAGTTTTAGATACACTCTTGAATACATTTAATGTCAGCTATATGAATCTCTTTAATTTTGTGCCTGTCAATCTAGAAAAAATAAAAGAAAATACTAGTTTGCTTTTCAGCATAGGAATCTTTTCCCAATACACCTATTTCAAATGCTGAATCTACTCAGAATTAAAAGCAACCAATCCAGTGACAGCTGAAATTCACATTTCTTTCAGAGGAAGACTTTTTATCCAAAAACATTGATTCAACAGTAATAAAACCATTCCATGAAAATCCATTAACTGTTAGGATAATTTAAAAACAAAATAGGTGGGCTTTCTACAAGTTCAGACCCTCAAATTCCTCATGCCATTGCTCTTCTGGATTGACTGAACAACTTCTCAATGATTAATTCCTTCCCAAGAGTCAACCACACATGGAGGTATGCAGCAGGAAGCAACCAAAAACTGTGTTTGCACACAAACACATACACAATACACACTAATTTATTTCACTTTAGTGACATTCTTCCAAAATACTTCTATTTTCCTGTTCCACCTGTATATGTGCTCACATTTTTTACAGGCATGGCTCAAGTTTCTCTGTAATAATGGTTGTATCACAGACAGATGTTTGAATAAATTTAAAAATTTTGAATAAATTAAAATTAGGTGAAAATTTGACTTTTCAGTTTAAAATAGTCTGCATAGAATTCAAACAGAATGAATTTGACAGTGCTGTTTAATGCTTCTTAGAAATTTTTGTGCAGCTTTGTCTTCCTTCTCCTAGGTGCTCTTCACCTGTACTGTACCTGTCATTATGCATTAAGACTAGAGATTCATATCATGTGTTAACAGAGAAAAGCATGTCACCTTAATGTAGACATCCACAGAGAAGACTGAAAATAACATCAACAGGTGTCAGCTCTCAGAGAGGCACCACAGTAGTATTTCTGAATAAAGGTAATGCTCTGTAAAAAATTTCCTACTGAAGGGGGTTTTGCCTATTAAGAAAACCCAACCTTTTATTTTGTTTCTTTACTAGTTCTGATTTTCTGTTCTGTTTTCTAGTTCTGTTCTGTCAAAACAATACCATTATGTAGTGGAAGAATATGTAATATTCCAATCTGTATGACAACAGCATCAATAGTTTTAGTTTACATTAAAGAGAAGATTAAAAAGACAAATATTGAGAAATCTCTTATCAGCAGTTCCCAAAAATCCTGCTGCTTTTCTAGCTGTGAAACATCTGGCTGTACAATTAACTTTTTACTGTATTAATACTCAGTGTCAATACTGAGCTCTCAGAGAACACATTTAATTTTATAGCTAGAAATAGGTAACAAATAGTGTAGTTTCTTTTTAAAGCAATGTATTAATGGTGTCACTCCACAAATTAATCTATAAAATTTGATCTTTACACCTTACCTTTGCTGACATAGAACCTACCATTATTTTGTATACCTTATATGCTTATATAGTTCATAGACTCCAATCTACAGAAGGTAGAAAACATTATGAATTTTATATGGATGTGCCTCAGTGTTCCAGCCTCTCGGTGCCAGATGCTGTTCAAACTAAGAGATTAAGATTTAAGTAGTAAGTTGTCAGTTATCTGAAACTGGGCTCTTTGAACTCCACTGACTGAACGGAATAACCTAAATTGCTGGGATGATAAAGAAGAGCATATGCAGTCATTTATTACTTTAACCACTTCATAGCCATTTTTTCAACAGCTAGGAAAGCAAAAGAATCACGTATGAACCTTTGATCCCAAAGTACCATAGTTCCAAGTATATTTAACCTGGTGCTTGTGACAGTCCTTGAAACTGCATCACTATTTTATAGGCCCACAGGGAGTGGATGCTGACCTTACAGTCGTTAACAAGATGCTGGTCTTTTCTACTTGTGTGTAAAGAACAGAACACACCCTGAAAACAAAGAAATAATGATGATAATTGAAAATACACCTTTACTAGAAATATATTTTGAAACTCCAGTAGGCTTTGAGCATTCAAAGAACACCAACAAGTATGCTATACTCACTAGCCAGAAAAAAAAATCCTAGAGCCTCCAGCATATTTCCAAGCTTTGGGTACAATATGGTTTTCAAACTGAATAAACTGTGTGACTCCTCAAAAATTAGGATGAGGCGTTAGGAGAAAAAAAACTATGAAAATGCCAAGTGCCAAGACTTTCCTTTAGGAATTTACAGCAGATCTGTAAGTCTTAGCATGTTTGCCCCCCATGACAGTATATAGTATATTACCAGCAACATTCCCAGCTAAATTCCAGCCAAGGGGAAGATCTCTCTCCTGAAAATTACTTTTGAGCATAGTTCTGTGAAGATTTCCTAGCAGACATTCACTAAGCCACCAAGAGAAGACATTCATTATTAATTGTGTGGTTTCAAAAATATTTATTTAGCAGCCTAAGGTGAAGACAAAGAAAAAATATGCATGACACTGAAGATTAATTAAAGTCTAAACTGCCACTTGAACCACTTTTTTTTTCTCCAAATATGTGGGCTTTTCCACTAGTAATATCCATATTAACCACTCCATTGTTCACTCACCAATTACAGTCATGGGCAAAACAGACTTGACTTGGTGAAATTAATTTAATTTACTACAAGTCAAATCAGAGTAGGATAATGAGAAGCAGAGCTTTTTCTTTCACATATCCTCACTCCTGGATGCAATTACTTCTGCCCAGTAACTTTTCCCCTTCTTAAATATGTTACTACAGAGGCATTACTACTGTTGCTGATTGACACAGCCTTGGCCAGTGGCAGATCCATCTTGGAGCCAGCTGGAATTGGCTCTGTAAGGCATAGGGGAAGCTTCTGGCAGCTTCTCACTGAAGTGGCCACCCTTGTGGCTTCCCTGCTACCAAAATCCTGACATACATACCAAATACACACATTAATAGGGAAAAGAACTGGAAATAATTATCTCACATTGAAGCGAAAGAGAATGAAAATGCACGAGGACTCGATCTAGCAGCAGTGTGAATGAGCAGCATCTCCATGTCATGAATACAAAAACTTTCTATGAGAGCAGAGGATACTTACCCTACCATTCCCAAGTAAATCCATGTCTGCGTAAGGCACTGGGACATATTTTCTAGTTGTAAGGAAACTTAAGCAGTAGAAAGACAAGATTTCAACAACTAGATGTTTTTTATAAACAAAGATACACTGATACTGCCCGGAGGCCTCAGTAGTGGCTTGCTTCAGTGTTGATGGTTCCTCTAACTTGAGTTCTTATAGAATCATAAAATCATTTAGGCTGGAAAAGTTCTTTAAGAACACAAAGTCCAACCATCAACCTAAAACTGCCAAGACCACCACTAAACCACGTCCCTATGTGCCACATCTATATGTCTTTTAAATACCTTCAGGTATGGTGACTCAGCCACTTCCCTGGGCATCCTGTTCCAATGCTTGACAATTCCCATTTAGGGAAGACATTTTTCCAAATATCACTTGTTGGGAGACCAACCCCTACCTCACTACAAACTTCTTTCAAGAGCGATAAGGGACCCCCTGAGCCTCCTCTTCTCCAGGCTAAACAGCCCCATCTCCCTCAGCTGCTCCTCATAGGACTCGTGCTCCAGACCCCTTATCAGATCCATTGTCCTTCTCTGGACACACTCCAGCACCTCAATGTCCTTCTTGTAGTGAGGGACCCAAAACTGAACACAGGATTTGAGGTGTGGCCTCAGCAGTGATGAGTACAGGGGGAAAATCATAACCCTGGTCCTGCTGGCCACACTATTTCTGATCCAAGCCAGGATGCCTTTGGCCTTCTTGGCCACCTGGGCACACATTGGCTCATGTTCAACTGGCTGTTGACCAGCAACGCCAGGTCCTTTTCCACTGAGCAGCTTTTCAGCCACTCTGCCTCCAGTCAGTAGCACTGGATGGGGTTGTTGTGACCCAAGGGCAGGACTGGGCCTCGCTGCCTTGCTGAATCTCATAAAATTGGCCACAGCCCATCAATCCAGCCTGTCCAGATCACTCTGCAAAGCCTTCTTGCCCTCCAGCAGATCAACGCTCCTGCCAAACTTGGTGTCATCTGCAAGCTGACTGAGGGTGCCCTCGATCACCTCACCCAGCTGATAAAGATATTAAACAAGTCAGGCACCAAAACTGAGCCCTGGGCAACAGCACTTGTGGCTGGCTGCCAGCTGGATTTAACTCCATACACCACCACTCCCTGGGCCGGGCCATTTAGTCTTTTACCCAGTAAGAAATGCACATGTCCAAGCCACAAGCAGTCAGTCTCTCTAGGAGAACGCTGTGGGAAATGGTGTCAAAAGCTTTATTAAACTCCAGGTAAAAAAACAACCAAAGCCTTCCCTTTATCCACTAGGTGGGTCACCTTGTCATAGAAGATCAGGTTGGTCAGCAGCACCTGCCTTTCACACACTCGTGTTGACTGGAATGATTCAATATGAAATGCAATTAAATATGATTCTATATAAAAAATATCCACTCAATAACTGGCTTTGGGCAGTCTAAGGCATGGTAATCCTCGTATATCCAGTAAATAGCTACAGAAGAACATGTATATGGAAGAAAACTATCATAAAATCCAAGACTGAGAAAACGCATTTCTAAGTCACTAGCAGATATTCGGGGGAAATGGGCCTCTTACCGAGTATGTGAGAAACTACAAGCTCTCCAGATCAAAGACAAAGAAGCAGAGAAGATGACCCCAGCAGGCTTATTTGTTTTATTTAGAATCTGAGCAACAAGGAGTACCCCAGGGATCAATATGTTTATCAGAGGTCAGATGATACTTGAAAAGAGTAAGGCTGGAATGATGCAGCAACAGAAACAAGATCCTCACATGCAAAAGCAGACACGTATTCTTTTCTCCTGCTATTGCCCTCCTTCCCATCTTTCAGCTGTTTATTTTCTGTCATTATTAGAACCCTTAACAACTACTTTTTAAAGCAACAAAATGCATGCATAAAACAAACATATTTGGCCTAATTCGTAAGTAACAAAAGGTCTTTCTGATAATCAGTTTTCAAATGTTGAGCACAATTTTCTGCTTGCCATTAATGAGATTCTCACTCTTCAAAACATCCCATTTAACTCACTATTTTTAAAGCAAAAAGAGCTGCCTCAAAACTCTGCATGCACAGACAGCCTTCCCATTCATATGTTAGAATTGCTAGCAGTTGAATATGTTTCTCACTTTTGCATAGGCAGGTACTATCCAGTTTATATCCCAAAACTGCGCCATAACCACCCTGTACTTCTGTTAGCTCACACGAAAACTTTAACACCACAGCTATCTGCTCTAGGATGGCAAAGCCCCTGACAGGGACAGGGCAGCATCAGTGGATAGATGAGAGCTGTCTTAGCTTAGTTTATACATTTAAAGAGGTGTCATAACAGCCTACAGGAAGAAAGAAAATCCTGTTGACATATGTCACATCTAAACCAAAAGGTTCCCGTAATGAAGCTATGCCCATAGTGCTAAGACTGTAGCCCGCAAATTAGAAAATCCCTAAGCTATACGTATCACTACAAAGTTTTGTTACATGATCTTTAGATCTGACGTATGTTGCAAGTCCTCTGTGGGTTTTAATTCAGCCTGTGCACTTTTCCTTTCAGTCATTTCTGAAATCAGGGTCAAAAGCAGCCACAAGAGATCATCTGCCTCCAGACAAAATCAGCTGTACAAACAATACATTCTTAATCAAACACTCCTGTAAAAAGACCCCTAATCCCTGGGAAATTTACGGTTTTCATAGAAGAGTAAAGATGGAGCAGTGTTTAACCCATATAGTACATATACTCTGCATGCAAAAATAATTCCTCAGTGGGAGAGGATGGGGAAAATATGCACCATTCAGACCAGATTCATAACCCTTTTCCCACAAAATTCAGTGAGAATGTTTCTCTTATTTTTCAAAGGGAATACAACTAAGCCAAGGCTTTCATCACCTGCATAGATGAAAAAGTGCACCTGTATCTGAAAACATCTTTAAAACAAGGGTCTGCCTTTCTTGTTGATACAGGCTGCCCAGGGAGGTCATGGAGTCCCTCTCTCTGGAGGGATTCAAAACCCACCTGGATGCATTCCTGTGTAACCTGTCCTAGGTGACCCTGCCTTGGCAGATGGTTGGACAAGATGCTCTCCACAGGTCCCTTCCAACCCAAACAATTCTGTGATTTTGTGATGTTCCCACTGCCCCAGTTCTTACCACTCATCAAGATAAGAACTTAAATTATATGTATTTCAAGAATCTTGTCTTACATTATCAGAAAGGTGACCATTTATTATATTTTCTTACCTTCCACCATTATTTTAGCATGATGCTGTGGAATGCATTGGTTCCAGCCCTGAGTTAAAGGTTTTGCTCACAACTCTTTCTTCTGAAAGGTGAACAACAGCATAAGTAATGTGTCTCTCCTGACACCTTTGGAAAGGTCTTTAGACAACAATTCCAGGCACAATAAAGTTTCTACCCTGTCAAGTAAAAGTGCTAAATGTGAAGAATTCTGTTAATGCAATGTTATGATTAATATTTTCAATAAACCACAGTGGGGGAAGCCTAAATTTTGCCTCTTGCAGCAACTGTAATAAAGCACAGTAATTCATCTAGGAAAAAAAAAAAAGGAAAACACAAAAAAAGCATTGAAGAAAACTGCATGGCTGAATACAAAAACATGTTTCACTGATTTCCAATAGGTTTTGGATCCCATCATTTTTGGGGTTTTTTTCCCTTCAATATTACAGGCGGCAATATTATTTCCTGAACATACCTGTGTGTATGCTGGCCATATTTTCAACTTCCTTATCATCATCCCTCTGTGCTCCTTCAAAGGAGATATAAAAACATGTTCTGGAAAGGTCAGAAGTTACAGACTATCTGAGTCTTCCCTCTAACAATAGCCTTCTGCTAAAAACTGTGAGGACCTTTACACTTTCCAAAATAGGACAAGGATGAATGAAGACAGAGTGGATAGAGACACAAACCCCCTAAAGAAGACATGGTGATGGTATGAGAAACTACCAGTGACACCATTATAATCTCAAACTCTACAAAGCATTTTATTGAAACATGAAGGTAAGAAATATTTCTAAATATACATTTAATATCAAAGCAATTTTTTCAAATATGTGAAGAACACTTAACATCACATATTCAGCTGTTATCTTTTAAAACTGATATTCAGCAAGTATAAATGACCAAACCAGTGAAACAAACCAAACATCAGTGAATGATGTTAATTTACAGAGGCTAGAGAGCCAGAGAAAGTGAGTTTTGAATGATCTAATAATAGAAAAAGCAAGGGATACTGACCTCATTTCTACCATCAACACACACCTTGCTGCTCGTAAACAGACGAGCATGACATGTCCAAAATTTCCCAAGGAAAAATCTGTATTTGTGCTACGAAAAAGCAGGAACACTTCAATTTTCGGGCCATCTTTACTGAGAATTTGAAAGCATCAGACAAGAAAGGCTTATAAAAGATGAATGGTTATCTTGTGCTTAAGACATGAGCCCAAGTTTTTTCCCTGGCTTTGTCCCAACTTCTCTATGGCCTCAAGCAAGGTCTACTAGCATCAATGGCAGTAAAAGGCTCCAAGCTTACTTTTGAGTATAGCCGTGAGAAATATTTCAAAGTTCCTTAAAGATTAAAAATAACTTTCAAGGAGGACAGAAATAAATAGATTAACTAAGCAGGAGGGGTTATTGGTAAGATTCAATGCCTGTGTTAGGATTATTATTACCTTTACGTAAGGTAAAAATTAATCTGGAAATTAACAGAATAAAAATGGTGCACTTAAAATTAGGCCTACTCAGCTAAATAATTAGGGGAGAGTTTATTCTACACTAGCTCCTGTGTACAGTTTTAGGAAACAGAACTCCAGAAATCAAAAGAGCAAGAGATTTACAGAGGAACTCCAGAAAATACGATGCACTTTCCAACCCAGTTCTGAGAATCTGCCCCTGTGCTGAGCCTTAGTCATCGGGGAGCAAAGGCAAAACCATTCCAGAAGACCCTGGCCATCAGCAGCAGGTTATTAATGCAGCACTGAGGTTCTGTTGGTGTACTTCTCTGCTTCATGCTTACCTTTCACCTCATCACAACAGCTTCATGGATTAACACGGCCCATTCCATTCTGCTGCCCAAGAATAACCAACACAAGACATAAAGCTGACTCGAATGAACAAGTCAGGTTCCCATCAAAGCAATAAGCCAGAATCCAATAAAGCAGTAACTGGTGGACCCCATCAGCTCTCCCGGGGTCTCTTTTCACAACAGCCTAAGCATTTCAAAGAATGTGTGTCCACACATTTTGATAACTCCCCTCTTTTTATACTAGTTGGCATATGTACCTTTTCAGAGCAGGCCCAACTGCTTTGCCTATGCTCCAGCTCATCCAGGTACAGACCGGTTTCTGTCCAGGAGCCTTTGGGATGCACTAGCACTGTACTGTACCTGAGCTATGATATTCTCCACAGGTTCATTAACCAAGGCACCACACCATGCTAACTAACTTCACAGTTCCTAGGTGCACACTGGCTTCCCTCTGGCCATCTCCAAGCAGAATAAACATGTGACTGCCTTCATCATCTCGTGTAAGGAAACACAATACTACTTCTCTAACTTAAGAGTTCTTTAAATTCTTTATGCATGTCAAATAATAACCATTATAGGAGAAAGTCTCACATTGTCATGCAGCCAATATTTCTAATGCAAAACTGGAATTGTGTGTGAATGTGCACTCACATAGAAAAAATGGAAATATTTTATAAAAACAATATACGAGACTTTAAGACATCATTATGTAAGAAAATTGCCTCAAAATCTGTTGTATTTTCTTGCTTATTCAGATATCAGCATATATTAACTTCTGACATTTGAAAAGCTTTTGTTCCCAACTAATAGAATGAGAGCAGAACAGAGAATGAGAACAGCAGAATGAGAACAGACCTTAAAAGCATCTTAAAGTAATGGAAGATTTAATAAGAAAATAATATACTTTTAGTCTAGCAAAAAATGTGAGCATATTAATAATAGATGACCAGCACTACTCAGCATGATGTAGGGATCTGTGAAATGTTACAAGGCTAAGGCTCATGCTGGTGAAGTGCTGGCTGGTAACACTGATAGAGCCAGTACATGTGAAAGAAATCTTCCCTTGAGGATGTCCAATGGGTATATTCTCAACCACAACACCTTTCAGATTGGAAGAGGGTACTCATTTTTGCAGGCTTCCTAATGGTTCAGTGACTTCATCTAATGGCACCTTCTAATAGTGCTTGCACTTACCAAGCCCAGTCAGTAGCACAGCTGCCTCAGTTACAGCTCGATCCCTCTGAGTGAGGATGCCAGTATCTGTAGCTCCTGCTGTTCTCTGTGGGAGATGAGGTTACTCACTCGGACAGAGGAGGTGCTCAGCTTTTAGTACAGTCAGAGTGGTGTGCCTCTGATAGTGTACGCTTTTTAAAGTCACAGAGATTACCCCTTAAACACCAGCATAATTTATTGCTTCACTTTTAGGGGAAAAGAATTGAACGTGAATGGGCTGCTTTGGAAATTACTTTTCTGCCTAGATAGGTGGGATTCGATGTGTATTCATCATTCAGAGAAAATGTAACAATTAAGGTTTGCCACCCAGGAAATTTGGATTTCTTCTTCCTATTGCAGTGAATATCCTGTAATTTTTTTAGCCAATTCTAGTCACCAAAAATTGGATTGAGCAAATGAGTTGACAAAGTACCATAATAAGAAAACTATGAACTCATGGTCCTTTTAGTACAAATTGAACAGTGCTTCTATCAACAGAAACAAAACTCCTCCCTGACTTAAAACTGTCCCTTCCCTGTATACAGATGGTCAGTTCCAGTATTTTGGGGATACTTGCATTTTTTCCTGTTCTCCAGAATGTCCTTAGGAGACTGACTCTTGTTTTCCCCAAGTGCCTGTGGCCAGAGGTGACAATACAATGGGGAATCCCCAAAGAAGCATGCAGGCAGTGCAGATGTAGGTATTCGCAAGTCTCATTCTGCAGGAAAGCTAATTGTGTAGGGATCAACTCAAATCTGTCAGCTCCTGAAAATAATCTTTCCAGAGGAGAATCCATACTCACTATGTTCCTCCTGAAACAGAAAGATTTTTGTCTTTGCAATATATTTTAGCTCCTCTAAATCACTTTGCAGACAGTACTCTCCAAATCATCAGCTCACCCAAATACAGTGAACTTGCCCATCAAAGTATTAATATGCTCACAGTCACGTGTGGCCAATATAAAAAGAGGGAATTATCGTAACTGTGTGCAGAAACATGAAGCATAAAACCAGCCTGAACTACATCTCCAGAGACTTTCTGTGGAGCGCAAAGCAAAACATCTGCACACTTCTTTTTCTGACTCCATTACCTGTTTTGGTTTGTAAGTGCTTGAGGCAGGTTGTATCTCAGTTACACATCCTAATCCAGAGCCAACCTCAGCTGCAGTGTGCTTCAAATGATCTTTAAAATGGCAAACCCAGCCCTGAACTGGGGGCATTATTTACTTCAGCTGCTCAGCAGATGAATACATGCAGTGAAACCCCAGCAGTACTGGAGCCCTCCAGCATGACTGGCACGTGGACCAAGTACAGTCCAGCCTAGAAATCTCAGAGAAAACTGAGAAATTCACATGGCCAAGAATTTCACTGGTCAGATAGGCCAAGAGAACCAAGTACACAATAAAGCTAAATAATAAGTAATTAAATTAATAAATCTACAATGAGTATACCAGAATCTCGGTTGCTCGGTGAGATCTTGGGTCAACCTGGACACTCTTTTGGCCACAAGGCACTGCAGAAACAGCCCCTCAGCTTTCAGTGCAAGTAAGTATCACATATTGACTTAAACACTGAAACTTGGAACCTTTCACGGATACAAAAATGGCAATGAAATTATTTGACATCACCTTCTCCCCCACCCCTAGATGATCCAGGCTTGTTAAATGTGACCAGAAGAGGTTACAGGCAGTATTGCTCTCCAACCATCATGCATTACACTTCTTTTAAAAATGCAGGGTGTGTAGAAAATTTCAGCAGATCAGGGTGGATACAGATTTAGTACCTGTCCCACAACAGAACAAGCAATAAGGTTCATGCACCTATGTGATGGGTGTCAGCATTATCCTGGTGAGGCTGCTCCACACCCTGCATTACCGCTGAGCAAGGCAGCACATCTCAGCTGCACAGGCTAACACTTTGAAAGAGTCATCAGTGCATTCAATTGATTACAGCTGTACGGATTAACAAATGTAACTGGTTACAATTAAAATGTAAACACACTTATCTTCATGATGTCTAACTCATGAAACAAAACAGAGAAATTATGGGTGTCACAATTTAATCCAATTTAAATAAACTTTGGCACTTTGTGGTTACTTCTGGCACAACTCAGTCAGCTTTGGCTTTCACCAAACCACTATGACTAAATTATACATTAGTAATATACAACTTAAAGCCATTCATGGCATCTAATATATTTCAACGTACTTAAACTAATTTCTGACATTTGAATGAAGTTTGAATATGGCTACTGCCATTCATATGTCTAATTTTTCACTGTAAATCCAGGCTTGGAAGCATTTTTTCAGTCCATCCTAACACTCCCATTGCAAGCGCTCCAATAACTGCATTACAGTAAATAACACTACTAGTTCATCTATCTGTTATCACTTATTCATATTTCCTTCTTTTCTGAACTAATCAGACCTGTTCATAATACTGTGCAACCAACCAACATCATGTGAGGAACTACAAATAACTGCGGCAACTATACAACTAAAGAAAACTTACGCTGTATAGTTGCAAATTACCTGGATAAGAACAACAATACAGAGCCTATATACGACCACAAGTGAATTTTAACAGTCTTGACTGGTTTGGGGAACAGGGTCTGAATCTTACTATGATAAACAGATGAAGATCAGAATTTGGAATTTGTTCTGAAATACTGGGAGGAGAGTTGGGAGTAAATCATCTGGCTCCAGAGGAAAAAAAAAAAAAAGATTAACATGAAAATGGAAATAGTGTATCATTTCACAGCTAGGCATTGGAGCCAAGAGCTTCCTGTTGCCCCGAACAGAAATGGCTTATCAGAAGGATGAGGCTGAGAACAAATCTGTGACTCTAACCTACATAAGAACTGGAAACAGGTAATTGAGGTAAATGTCTTCCAAATTTGGGCATTTTTTAGGCTTCTGAAATGCCCATGTTGGTAGGTACACTAAAACAGCTATTTTACAAATGTACAGCTCACTGACTATAGTCTGATTAAAGAATCTTCAGTTGCTCAGGGGATCTCCATCTATCTTCAGTATTCTGAATAACTCCATCTGCATTAGAGGACAGAGAGGCTTTTCAGGTTTCTATGATGCAAATTATTCAATCAGTAGGAGCAGCAAGGCTTCTGTTCCAGTTAAAATATAAACACACTTAGCCTGGTGATGTCTACTTAACTCATGAAACAAACACATATTAGAGAAATTAAACACCCTGCTTACCCTGAAATAGAAAGATACAGCAAGCTTTCAGCAGGAAAAATAAACAGCTCACCAGCAAAGGCAAAACTATATATTCTTGTGATGTTATTCCTGTATTATAATGCACTACAGTTTCCAGCTTTAGAATTATTCAGCCTTTTATTCGTTGATTGTGGAGACTAAGCTTCCAGAAGAATGTTTCTCTATGAACTCCATTTTAACAGAATTTTCTTTCCAGAATGCATTTAGATGTGAGCTCTTTTCAGTCCATCTAAGAAGCTGCACTTCACTGGGAGGTTTTTTTGGTTTCTAGGTATGCATTTACATGTCTACTCATTTCCACTGTGGCTTGTGCGAAGCTTCACTTGCAGGCTCCTAAGCTCCAGGAGCACTTTGCTCACAGGAGATTCCAGGAACTGCCGATAGAGCAGTGAAGATGCAGCATTCCCAGGACAACACAGAGTATTCAAGGCTCAACCAAAGGCAAAAACTAGAGTTGGATGAGAAACATGCCAGTCATTCCAATCTCCCTAGAAAATATCATCATCATCATATGATTTTGCTCCCCTGGAATTTTTTATTCAAAGGGTCTGACACTAACACAGTAACTTTACAACAGAATAGCGAGAAAGTGGCTTAGCAGCAGCAGCAGTACGTTAGAAAAGATAAATAAAAATCTTTTTCTTAAGATCTTGTTTTCAGTGAAATTAGGCAGGAATTCCTCCCACACACATAGGCAACTTTCATCTCTCTGATGAAGAGAGCTTCCACATCCCACTTTTTTTACACTCATCTAAATGTACCTTTCTGTACTTTTCATCCCATGCTCCCACATAATCTCCTTAACTACAAAAGCATTTCAGGATCTTTCTGCTCATGCTTCATCTCTTAAGTATTATTCTACTTTGCTATATCTGTAGTTTCTTTGGTGTGTGTCAAAACCCTCCTCAGGGAATTCCATTCATCTCATTGCCAAGCATATACCCTTCATATATATTTATACCTACTCTCAGCCAAAACTTCTATACTGATGACACTAAACAAAACAACACAACAAAAAAAAAAAAAACACCAAAAAACCAACCAACCAACCAAAACAAACAAACAAAACAAACCCCACACCCACCTTTCTATCAACTCCCTTTGGAGAGACCTGTGGAAGAACCAAGTGTGACTACTCACGATTAACTCTCAACATAAATAATAGGTTTACAATTATCTTGCTTCTGCATTTCATAAAATTTTCAATTTTATTTCTTTGCAACATTCATTTCTGTAAGAGATACTTGTCTGGCCAAAACTGGCTGTCGTATTAAGTAGAAAATTTTCCTTTTTCCTTTTCTTTTACTGTACTACTGGCATTCGCCAGGTGGAAGAGGTTCACAACTGCCTTTGCTTGAACCTGCCATTATAAAGATCCTATATGTGAAAGAATGACTTTCAGCAACTTTAATGAGAGCTGTAGGGCATTCAGCAACTTGTAAGAACAAGTCCCAAACCACCACAGCATTAAAAAATCCATCTGAATTGAGATTACATATAAGATAGGGCTGTGTTTGAAGAAAGACAAGATGATAAGGAAGTATAGTAAAAAGTAAAAGGTCTAAAATAAAATCTTTTACTACCATTTCATTACCAGGGTCTTAAGCACGCTGTATGTTCCTGAGATCAGAGTACAGTGATAATCCCACTTACCACTGTCCTTTACAGACCTGCCAAAGGCACAGATCCGTAGCAAGACTATAAAGATTTCACTGGTCACACATGGAAGAAAAAAAAGGCCCATGACACAGTAAAACCTGTCATAGTGCTGCTGGCACAGCTGTGTCAAGGAATTGCAAGTCTCACTCAGCGTAGGAGTGTCTGATCCAAAACCTGCTGGCATACCCTTTAGGAAGGAGTGCATTAACTGCTCATGAGAGATGGAGAAAACTGTTTCATCTTGGACAAAACTGAGCTGCTTCAAGATTCAAAGTGAGACACTTCCCCTTTGCTACTGCCTGAATTTTATTTTCAAGACAAATTGTACTAAATAAAAAGCAGTAACAAATGTTCTTCTTTCTGACCAATGAAAAAGATTAAATTTACACGAAAACAATGCAATTAACATTATATGTATTTTTTTATTTAATGTCAGTTATAAAGCTTACAATCATGTCCAGTATGAGTTAAGGCAGTGGTGCAAACTTCATTGCACTATCCTGCTAGCACCCCTGATAAGCTGACCTGAAGGAAACTTTGGCAAAAACATCACTTTGGTCTTCACAGTACCATGCTCACCAACCTTTGCCCTTCTTGTATACTATAAAAGGTGGAAATTAGGACCAATCTCTATATTAAGATGACATTTTTATACTGCTGCTATAGCAAGACCAGTATCATTTAATATAAACATTTCATAATGACATTTGCCCTCATCTAACCTGCAGTGAATTTCAAGATGTGACCTAGAGGTAAAAGACTCTCTATCATATTATCAGTTTCCTGAACCACACAGTCACTTATTACTGTTCCTTTATATTAGTCATCTAGAACCAAAACTGAACTGTGCCATTCATTTCCCTGTACAGACAGAAATAACAGGCTTTTTGCCACAGAATGACTGCTTAGCAATTAATTACAAGACTGACTGAATGAACTATATTTTGCGTCAATATTAATGAGTTTGAAAGATCTGATACCCTACATTGTATCACAGAATTGTTATTCATGAAATAATAAATCTCAAGGCCGTCACAGGTACTTCTCATTTACTCAAACACCGAAGTTTGACACCGAGAGATACAACTGAATACTAGAATTGTTATTGCCATATCAAGCCTATTTCCACTGCATTATAAACACAACAAATTAAGAAACTAATTATTTCAAAATAACTCAAATTACTGTGTATTTTAAATACCCTCCTAATAAAGAATTGAAGACCCTTATTCCTCATGCTCTGGGGTAAGATCATATAATCACAGAATAACCTAAGTTACAAGGAGTCTTTAGAGGTCATCTGGTAAAACGTTTATTCATAGCAGGGCCAAACTGGACATCAGATAAACTTCAATTAGATCAGGTTTTTGGGAGCTATGTTTAGCTCAATTTGAATTTATTCAAGGGTGGAGTTTCTGAAACTTCTTTCAAAAACACAATCCAATAACCTCACTATGTTTTTTTTCTTCTAGTATTCAACCAGAATTTCCTCTGTGTTGCATCCTGGGTCCTTTGCCTCCCCACTTCACTGAGCACATCCAAGAAGTAACCATCTTAGCAAGTATGGAATGCATTAATTTACTCCAGTTTTATCAAGTGAAGGACAAAACCTCCACTCACTTTTCCTGTACAATATCAGGGCCAATGATTGATGAGACTGGTTTGACTCTCTCTTTGGTCATCTAATCAATTAAACTCATTTAGTTATGTGAAAATTAATTTGTATATCATAGGGGGCCAAAATGCAACATTTTTACCTGAAAAATTAAGGAATTGTGATTTTATTACTTATTTGTCAGTTTACCAGATTGGCCCTAAAACTGAAAGGGTCTCTTTGTACCTATAAGATACAAGTAAGATACAGAAAAAGATGAGCTAAGATTACCTCGTCTTACAAGCTTTTATTTCAGTTCCAAACCTCACAAAATTAGCAAGATTTAAACACCACCTAAACAACTGCAAGTGCAATCAATCCCATATGATCTCCAAAAATAAACCTAGAAAGTGTTCAAGTTCTGCAAGTCCTACCCAAATTCTATTTAGATCCAACAATACTATCCTGATTTCCAATGCATTTCCAAACCACAGTATTTGTTTCCTAGTCCCAAGAATGGGGTATAATTTAAGAATATCTTAAAATAGAAGCAGATCAGCACCATATCTGAATGTTCTTAAAATAACTATTTACAAAGCTTACTGATCTTATAGGTAGGAATAACAGCTATATTATTCACAATTTTCAGTGTATTAATTGTCATTATTATCACTGAAATCTTAACTCCTTCACTTCATCACTATAAATATATTCATTAAATGTTTATATGACAATTAACCATCAGTCATAGAACAGCCAGGAACTGTAGAAAAATAGCCTGCTGTGGTGGATGGAGCCTAAAACTAAGCAAGAGGTACATGATCCCTTTCAGAAATTCACCCAGTTCAGAAATTTCGGAGGTCTCTTAAAGTTCATGGCTCCTCAAGTTTTGAATTTCTAACTTTGGAACACCAAACAGAAAGACGTCAGGAGGGGATTTCACTTCTGAAGCTGAAATTCTGGTGCATGGAGAGGTTAAATCCTACAGTGCTGATGAGCTCGAATATGTGTTTTACTAACAGATAACTCCCAACAATTTTGAAAAATAAAACAAAAACACAAAGTGGAAAACAGTGTTAGTTTTTACTCTCTTGTCCCTGATGAGAGAGATCCAAAAAAGTGTATAACATCATATGTTTTTTGGATTGTATTTAACTCAAGTAGCTCTACTGGATGCAGTGTATTATTTCCAATGTTAAGATTAAATGCAACCATACACCCACATCACAAGCATATCAGCCTCTTAGGTATAGCCACCAGCAATGGTTACATATTTTGGGGATGTCATTTGAGTTATCAGAGGAAAACACCATTCGCACCTCAGCTGCTATAACAGAAAGTGCAACATCCTGCAACCAGGGCATTGTTTGTGGCTAAAATCCAAAGTTTTCTCCATCCTTGCTAGTACAATAGGCACTCCCTCAACTTCCTTCTCTTTTATCAGTGGACAGATGCTTCATCTCCAGACCAATGGGCTGGTGATTCTTTTATCAACATAAGAAGTGCAGCAATTTACTGGTTCAAAGATTTTACTTTCTCAAATTTATCAACTCCCTTGAATCCCTGAGCTGTTAACCGAGTAACTGGTATCTGTCAGTTCTAACATACAAGCATCGAGAGTCAAAGTCAGAGAGTGTCCAGCTCTATAAAGTGTTTTAAAAATGAGACAAAAATCTATGCATGATACATACACATATCACTTCCCCACATAACTGCTGAAATTCCGTGAGGTCCAGTAACAAATGACGAAACATTATTGTTCATTCTAATGGATACAGTCTCATCTCCAAATGTAAGGATTTACATACATCAATATAATTAACGTTAATGGCAATCATAAATATAAATCTTCTGAATATTGAAAGGGATTAGGCTATTAAAATGACCAACTGAGCTTCCCAAACAATCACTAGTCAAAACCCTAGTACACAGAAGTTTTGTTTCCACTGGAATAATTTTCCAGTGTGGCTTGCTGACACTTTAATTACTTGGAAAGTAACAGGTTAAATAGGGAACAGCCTATTTTACACTAACTGTAACTGGATAAACCATACACTTCTAAATCAGGACCTACAGAATGAACACAGTGCAGAGGAGACCAAGGACAGACACATGAAATGAGACTGTCAAAACCACGAAGGGACTTAGTCACACTCTTTCCATCAACCATCCCTTCACCACTTTGAAAATCTCATTCACCATCTCTGTATTTAGAGTTCTTTGTGTTTGTTTATCTATATACTTCTAGGTCCCAAAAACTTCCACTTATTAAAAATGCTGAAACAACTTTTTCCTGCAAAGGTAGTTTCTCAGAAACACATTTTCAAAGCAGCATGAAGGTTTTCCCTGTGTGACATTTATTAGCACCAATTGGATTCACACAGCTAAATCTTGCTACAATTCATTGTCAATTTACCCCTCTCAGGATTTAATATTTTTTGAATTTCTTTTATTTTCCAAACATTTTCATCTTGCAATCTTTTATGGCACGGTGTCTGCAATAGCACAGGCACAATCTCTGCCAGCTGGTTTAATTTTCTAGTACAGACAAGGCCAATGTCTCAGACTTCTAGTGGCACCAGTAAGAATTATGGCTGTAATCCAAAGGATCCATATGTCCTTATGATATATTTTCCCAATGTATACACAGCTCCTAATAATCTTAATGACATATTTATGCACACAAAGATACACATACATTTCAGTGTTCTTTGCTCAGACACCTTTGGCAACGGCATATGACAATGCTTCGGTCAGGAAGAGCAAAACAGTGAAAGATCAAGGAGGGGCGGTGGGGCAAGGTACAGTTCCCCTCACACAAAATGTTCTTGGTTTTCAGAAGCAGAATCCACCTGAAGGGGTCCAAGGAAACCCTGAAAGTGACTGGCAGCTTTTCCTGAACTTGTGCCACCTACACTTCCATCTCAATGATTTTTTCCAGAATTCTGTATTACACATAATGACATGGATTTCCATTTACAAATGAAGTTATTATTAAATGATAGAAAACTAACTACAGACTGTCCTTAGGATTACTGAATTCAACATTTGAATGTGTTTATTACAAAAAAATAAAAGGTGTCAGTCAAAAAACTCCATTTTCATGGACTAAAGCATAACTGAAAACCAGTATTATTGCCATTTTATGTCAAAATCCTCTGACAAACAGCACTGAAAATTACAAACAAATCTTCTTGCGGTTAATGCACTTAATGGGTTAACATTAGAGAAAAGATATTTTACTCACAGTAATGCAGTAACTTTTCACTTTTGCCTAGGCTGTTTGTTATATGTTGCTGGGATAAAGAAGACAAAACTTAGATAAGACAGAAGTTTTAAAGAATCAGGAAACTGCTTTGAGGACACTGAACACTGCACTCTTCTTTAGAACAAGAAGCAAATCTTGTTTATGAACATGTCTCCAGGGATTTGGCTTTTTTACTTCCCATCTTACACAGAAGAAAATCTACATAGTACATGCATGCTGCAAAAGGTGTTGCCAGCTGTATTTAATAAGATATTTTTTTCTCAGGTAATATCTAAAGGTTAATCCGAAGGCTGAGCCTGAGCTGTTCCCAGACCCTTCTCTGACATGACCAGAACATGACTAACATAAACAACTTTTTAAAAAATATGTGCCCATTTGTTTCCTTTTTAAAGTTTTTCCTCAAGTCGTATAAATCATCAGTACTTCTGAAATTCTACAAGTTGGCAGAAGTGATTGGATTTTGCAAGATTTAATCTAAATACTGTCTACAAACACTAATATCTCCTTCACCTCTCCATAAGTGGATGCAAAGTAAATTAAACCTCACTTAATGACAGTAATGTCCAGGGATGCAGTTTTGCTGCATATGTTTTATAATCATGACCTCTAAGATATTCAAAAAAGGTCTAAAACTGCCTGTGGTGATAAATTCTACATATATAAACTGAACCCTACCATCACTGAGATCATGGAAAGCATCTGAGCTTTAAGTCCACGTGTCGTCGTTTAGGAATGATACTCCCCAGTTTAGTTCTCCCACTGAGATTCTCCAAACCACGACTCCACTTGCTCGTTCCCTCTCCCCCTCTCCCCTTCCCTTACAGCTGCCTGGAGAGGAGAATTAGAGGCACAAAAGGCAAAGATCGTGGGCTGAGGTAAGAACAATTTACTGGAAACAGCAATGAGATAAGAAAAGGAACAGTAACATCAACAATATTAATAACAAAAGCGTGCTAAAGAGAGAGTGATTCACATGCAAAATGCTCACCCCAGCCCCACCAGACCGCAGCAATGCTCCCTCTGGCTCGGAACCGGGGCCATCCCACCGCTCTCTCCAGCTTGGGACTGATGCCACGCTACCCCAACCGGAAAGAGCCCATTCTCCCTGGAACAGACTCGTTTTCCTCCACCCCGGCAATGATGTGAGCTAGTATAGAGTAGCCCCCATGTCCTAGCCATGTCCCCTCCAGGCTACTGCTAAAAAATTAACCCCGTCTTGGTCAGAACCAGGACATCATATCTACTGGATTACTTTTTGAATATAAAGACAGACTTCTATTTTTAAATGAAAATAAATTAAAATAACAGCATTTTGCCATACAGACATTTATCAGCACCTGAAGATATGACAGTGGAACATCACTATAAAACAGGAGAAAAAACTATGCACTGAAGTATTTTTTGAAAGTTGTTATATCATCTGATAGGTCTTTTATAAAACACGACTCTTTTCCTGAAAGACTTTTTATGCATTTCTCTGGAGATTATGGTGGCCATTCACACTTTACTTCAATTTTTATAGCCTCCCAGTAATTCTACAGAATAGTAAATACAGTTATTATAATCCTCATAACTGGCAAAGAGATATATTTGAAGAAATAGGGTTTGTTTCCCCTCCCACATGTATGATGTAAATCATGAGCAATTCTGCTGCAGTCGTTAGCACAAAACTGATACAAAACAAGGAATAAAAAATAACAGCAATGTATAAAGAACACTTTCCTTACACTGAAAGTACAAATCATATGCCTCCTCTGGTTTTTGGCACGGTTGTGCCGTTGAGTTACTTACACCACACTAAAGCACATCTGAATAAGGTCCGGGCTCACACTGGAAACAATGGAGACACACCAGTTTACACAGGCTAAGAACCTGGCACAAAGCCTTGCAAATGAAAGGGGATCTTCAAATAAATGCAATATGTACAATTACTTCTAGAGTATTACCTCTGAAACAGAAGCCATTTCAAAGTGCTCTAAGAGAAAACTAGAAAAATCGCAAAGGATTACGAATACAAACAAACACACTCCCCCCCCCCCAAAAACAATCAATCCCATTTTACTGTTTA
>VZTI01000409.1:353395-391897 GCA_013397865.1 Struthidea cinerea | reverse complement strand
CCCGGAGCAGCCCGCCCGTGTGGGGCCGGGGCAGCCCGGGGGCGGCCGCGGGCCATTGTTCGCCTTCCGCGCTGTGCCGGGCTCGGAGCGGGCTCCGGAGGCAGGGGAAGCAGCCGGCACCCCGATCCTCAGGGAGTCCCGCTGGCAGCGGCTGGGGGCCCTCTCCCAGCGGGTGAGGGCGGTACCCCAGTGAGCCTGTTCCCGTCCCGCTGCCCCGGCCGCGGACGGGGAGGGTCTGGGTGCCTGAGGCTGCTGCTCGGGCTGTTTGATCCCCCCCTTGACACCAGTGATGCTGGGGGAAGGGGTTTCCTTCCCTGGCAACGCCATTGTGCCAGGACAGCCCGCCGGCTCCTGCTGTCCCTCGCGGGTATGAACTGGGAATGGGCTCCGGGGAGAGGGGCTCGGCCCCGGCAGTCACCGCTCCTGGCAATGGTAAATCGTAGAGCCGTTTAGGTTGGAAAAGATCTTTAAATCGTCAAGTTCAAGCGTTAATCCAGCACTGCCAAGTCCGCAGCGTACAAGGAGACGGATGAACAAACAGTGCTCTCCGGGGGCCTCTCCAGGGGCAGTTGAGAGAAACAGGATCAGTGGAGATACTGCGGTCCCTACATCTACATACGTGGTTTGGTCATAGGGTGATGTTCTGGGGCGGGATAATAAATCCAAATATACACACCGTCTCTTAAAAATACTTTTACACATGGATGAAGTGTCGGCTACCTTCTTTTTTCCCCTCTCCAACAAAGTATAGATAAATTAGATTTTTTTTTTTTTACAAGCATTAAGGCAGGTTCCACTCACCAGATAGCACTTTCCTACAGCCTGGTACCAGCTGCTGTTCCACAATACAGAGATTTCTGCCATGAAACACTGAAGCTTGCCCTGGGGGAAAAAAAAAAAAAAAAAACCACAATACAAAACCAAAACCTTATCTTCTGCAAGGCACTTTGGTGAGATATCTGATTATTGTCTCTGTGAAATACACAGTGTTGCATCCCCCAACTACATCCAGCTGTTCATTTATATATTAAATGGTAGTGACAATAGTCAAATAATTACAAGAGTACTGTAAAACAGTATTATGTCAGATTAGATTTGGAAAGCTGCTTTTTTCTACCGTTTTTTTCACCCTTTTAAGTAGGAAAACATTAAGATAGTTTTATATACCAAACCGAAGGAACAAAAGGAAGACAAGTAAGAAGCAGATTCTGCTCATCCGGGATATGTATTTGACTAGGTATGTATGTGAGGAGCACAAAGTATAACCCACATTGCACAGCATACAAAACTGTAATAAAACCACCTGAGATTTCTATTTCTATGTATGGCTTTTAAGACAACATTCTACCTGGGGCTAAAGTTTACTAAAGTTACTTGTTCTGAGAACATATATATTTTGAAGGATGAATACCTGAAGATATGAAAGTAAATTGAAAAGGTGATAGTTGCCATTTCACTGAAATATTTAGTAGACTACAAAATCTTTTTAGTTAAACCAAACAATGCAGAGATTAATATTAAGAATGGCAGGATGGGTAAGGCACCAGATAAATGAGCTAGTGCTGAAGAGATTTTACTTGTACTCACCATATTCAGGCCCTACTTTTACATCAATGGGATGAGGTCCATAACTTTCCTCTATTTCTCCCCAAGGATAGTGCTCTTCTGAGAAGTAGCTAAATCCTACGGAATAAGGGGTGGAGAACGTGATTGTTTTGGCTGTGATAATTTTCTTCACAGTAGCTACTATGTGACTGTGGTTTGGATTTGTGCTGATACAGGGTTGGTAATTCAGGGATGTTTTAGTCACTGCAGAGCAGGGCTCATACAGCTTCAAGGCCTTTTTGCTTCTCACCCTTCACCACCAACAAGGGGCATGGGGGTGCACAAGGAGTTAGGAGGGGACGCAGCTGGGACAGCTGAGCCCAACTCACCACAGGGATATTCCATACCATATGACATCATGCTGAGCATGTAGTGCTAGGGGAAGAAGGAAGAGGGGGACATTTGGGGTGATGGCATTTGTCTTCCCAAGTCACTGTTACACGTGACAAGGCCCAGCTTTCCTGGGGATGGCTCAACTCCTGTCTGCCCGTGGGAAATGGTGAATGAATTCCTTGTCTTGCTTTGCTTGTATGCATGACTTTTGCTTTCCCTATTAAACTGTGTTTATCTCAACCCATGAGTTTTCTCACTTTTACCCTATGACCCTCTCCCCTATCACATCAGGAGAGGGTGGGGGAAGAGTGAGTAGCTGCATAAGGCTGAGTTTTCAGCTGAGGTTAAACCATGACAACCGAGAGTAATTTTCATAGAGGTTTATGAATCTCTAATATTTTTCTGTTTGTTTTCCCACGTTTCTGAAGTATTTAGTTATTTATGTCCTCTAGCTAGTCAAAATTGATCCCTCCACCCCCCCAAAAAGGATAGTTGTGATAAGAACTATCCCTGAATATTAGGTTTCACAAAGAAAAAAAATTACACAAGAGAATGCTGTAGAACATGATTTCCACAGGAGCACAAGGAACTAAAATATTAGAATAACCTTGCATTGCAGCTGAAAGCACTGGGCATAGGAGAAAGAACCTGGGTCAGAAGGAGGCTAAAAACAAAGTATGGTTATGAGAAGGCATAGGATTTCTAGAACATATCAGAGAATGCAATATAAGAATAAAATAATATATAAAGCAAATAGGAAGAACTGTATTTTACAGATTTCTCTACTCATGAATTGGGTATAGAAGCTGATAGTCAAGCAACGATAGGAAATAATTTCCAGCTTTATAATGAAGACAGCCTTAATTCAGCACCATGCATGCTAAGTAGGGGAAAAATGGTGTAAGTTCTAAAAAGCCCTGTGGACTCTCTTAATGCCTAACAAGACGTGCTGTATGGATGCAAATTCAGTGCACTTGAAAAGAAAGCAGGTCCTCAAAAGCTTTATGATATGCCCATGTACACATGGCCATAGCCTCCTGTAAGTGTATGATTTCCTATGCTAAAGCTGTAATCGTAGGACATCAAAACTTGTGCTTTTCATCTGATTGCATTCAAAGCAGAAAACCAAGGTTGTTCACATTCACAGAAATACAGCATCACAGCTAGCAGTAAGAGGTACTACAAGTATGTCATAGAGACTTCTAATTCCTATAGGTTTATTGCTTGTTATAATCTTCAGAATCAAAGATATGAAAACTTTCAGGTCTAAGAACTAAAACCATCAGTAAAAAATCTCATATCAAGAGGATTAAGGGAAATTCATAATATTTGACTGTCCTTGTAGCTCTTTAATGGCACATACTATCTGTCTAATAAGCATTTACTTGTCTGTCTTTCCTGGAGTTTTCCTCAGCCTGTACCAAATTATCTGGTCATGGACCTAGGTTTAAGGAGGTGCATTTTGTTAACTGCCCGTCGGACTAAAGTAATATTCACAGATGACAGCAGAAACACTTCCTTCATAGTTTGACTTTTCCATTCTTGGTCATGAATATTAGTCAGAGGAAATTAGTGGTGAAAATAAATAAGAGTGTCAAAGGATAATCCTAATTCTGGAAAGATTTGTGTATTTACTTAATTTTAAACACCAAGCATAGCCCTCAATGCTGTAGGTAAGTACATTTAGGGTCTGCATAATCAGAACTTAAGAACAGTTTTCTGTGGCCTCAGAGTTCACCTTTAATTTTGGCATTTAATGCAGAAAGATTGACAATCGAAGCTTTGTAATACTTTTCAGGTTTTCCCAGAATGAGGGAGGATACAGGGATCCAAATGCACCTCCATAAAGCTATCAACAGGTCACACTTCAGGCAGACTTACAGTTATGATAGCTTAGAAAAACATTCCACTGTGTATTCCCCAAGCAGTCTTGAAATACCTCAAGCAAACTAGAAACCCCATGAAATTTAATATTGCTTTAAAGACAAATGAGGGTTTCAAGATATTATCAGTGTTTTTAGTAAATCCTATTTTCAATTTATCCTTCTGAAAGCAGATACACAATATAATGATCTAATTTTTCATTTCGATGTTAACACCTGCTGCTAGGAAACTGCATTCTTCATTAAAATGCAAGTACTTTATGGAATGAAAATATATGTTCATTGTGAATGACTTTTTTTAATTTTGAAGGAGTGTTTTAAATGATCAGGCTCAGTGTGGGGAACCACAGTGAGGCACAGCCTCTCAATGGCTAGGCAGGTCCATGGGGAAAGGAATGGGGACTGGTCAGTGTCAGAGACACAAGACATCAGCCCAGGCTGGGCTTGTGCTTGGGGAGGCAAAGTTGTGGGAAGCTGTAGATCAGCCCTGCTGAGGCAATGCTGGGGCAGGGACTGATGGCCCTTGTGGGGCTGAGATGGGGTCCTGGGCTGTGGGCAGGGTCGGGGGAGCCCAGGGCGGGGCCAGGAACAGACAGGACTGGTGGTGCCCTTGGGGCCCTGACAATATGAAAGCAGTTTTAAAAACATGAGTGCTTTAAGCGCACCGGCTGACTCCCTGTAACTCATTCTGATTTGTTAGCGGTGGACTCCAGCTCAGCTTTGGGTTTGTTTTTTCTGTATTTAGCTCTTCTTATCTTTTTCTCTTTTTTTTCATTTTTGGTACAATGCATAATACATGCCCCCATAGCCAGGAACAGCAAAACTAGAATAAAGCACAAGATCTTTGCAACTGTGTCCCAAATTAATTGCAGGAACCAAAAAGCTGGTAAATTATGCAGATCTAAGTATAAATATTATATATAAATATAAAGATATAAATGTACAGATCTCTTCACTCTCAGTGACAGGACTTGAGGACACAGCATGAAGCTGAGTCAGAGGAGGTTTAGGTTGGATATGAGGAAAAGATTTTTCACACAGATGGAGGCTGAGCACTGCAGCAGGCTCCCAGGGAAGTGGTCACAGCCCCAAGCCTGACAGAGTTCAAGAAGTATTTGCATAACACTCTCAGGCACATGGTGTGACTCTTGGGGTGTCCTGTGCAAGGCCAGGAGTTGGACTTGATGATCCTGATGGGACCCTTCCAACTCAGCATGTTCTGTGACTCTATAAGGCTTTCTTCCTGCAGGTCAGTATTAATTTTGAACCTTTCATTGTACATAAACATTGGTACAATCCTCAGTTTTAACAGGGAAAAACTTGACAAGAAAACTGACATACACGTTTATGTAGAAAAGTCCTTCAAAATGCAAAGGTGAATTTATAGCCTCTGAAATGGAGTATAGGACGGATTGTTTTTCTTTGCTCACTGCGGCTTTTGCGTTAGACTCGAAAAGATGGCACTGATACCAGCTGTGTTATTCACAACCAAGGATTTTAGATGCTAGGTTGATCTTGTGATGTTTGCTGCATTCACATTCTGCTCAGCTTTTGTGACCTGGTGAATGAGATTTTGGATCTGGGGATCACTGATAAACCACCACAGGTCACGGCAGAGGTTTTGCCACAGCAGGAAATGTGGGCAGTACTTCCTGTTCTGGAGACATTCAGAACTCCCACTGAAGTCAATGGGGGTTTGGGAAGCAATGAACACATTGCTAAGGCCTGAATAGGGCTGGGCACGTAGGCTGAGAGGATGTTCCATGCAATTGTTCTGAAGTTTCTGTTGTTGGCAATATTTTTCTCTGAGTAATTCACACTCATTTCTCATCTGTTTTCATGCATTAAATGTCAGCTTTCAATAAGAAAGGCAAAGCTGACTTGCCCACTTGATTCTAAATAACAAAATTTACCTGAATTACAGTTATTATATTTGTAGTTTTAAAACCCTTCTTTTGTTATGATTATGAAGCAGAAATTTTTTTACATGAAGTTTTCTTTTTCCATAGAGTGCAAGGCTGTTATTTGAATCAAGCCTCTGGACAGCATCCATCTGAGGAGATACACGAGGGGAATTGTGGTTCAGGGAAACTGTACATTGACTGACTGTCGGTGGAAAAGAGACTGGAAAAGGTAATCTGTTTCAAGACACCTTGGGGACTTAGAATGCATGGTAGGGGGTGGGTCACACCTTGATCTGGTGAGGTGGTGCCCTGTCCCCCATACCCCCCCAGCCCCACAGTGTCTGTCAATCGTGGCACACTGGAGGCAGCCCCAGTTTTGCCTAACCCAGTCCATGAGTGGCCGAGAGACTGGAAGTCCCTCCTGGGAGGAAGGCCCAGAATGGGCCAAAAAGGTTTAAGAAGGGTCACTACAAGGCAAGCACATTGTCCTTTAACCCTACCTTCATCTTGGAGCTTTACATTGCTGGAAACCAGGAGCTGGTAGCTATATGTCTTGTTTTTCTATATCTTTCCTGTCTTTCTGTTTTTCTCCCTTTCTTCTTTTAAGTGTTGTCTCACAGAATGTAACATTGAATGGATTATTAGGTTTTCTATGTTCAATGGGATAAATCTATGCTGTGATAAGTGATGTTATTGTAGTATTTACTCTTTTGCCAATGTTCTTTAATTGTCTATAGTTTGCCAGTAAACTTTTGTGTATTTTTACCTCTTGAGAATATTTGGTTGGAATTTTCTCCTTTGCATCTACCCAGAGCAAAAGAACCTTGGTTTAGCCCAAGGTTTAAGAGACCGGGGTGTAACACAGAATTTTTAACCCTCTGGAGCCAGCTATATTTGTCAAAAGAAGGGTTAAGGAACTACATATGCATCAGATGCAAATTTCTCTAACTCCATTACTGTCACGTGAAATGCAGTGATAGACACAAGTGGAAGATTTGACTGCAGAAAGCTGCCTTACCATTTCACAATCAATACTCAGAGTAAACAACTCATGTCTTTTTGTGGAAAGCCATCAGACGAGGTACTGGTAACAATGAATTCCTGCGTATCTGAATTAATTGGTTTTTTTCTAGAAGTATTTTTTGCTATGTTAATTTTTTTTCCTTTCAGTGAGCTCATAGTATAAACAATAACTTTCTAGGATGTAATTGTCTCTCAGTTTTTCATCAGAACAAATTTCTGTTTGCCAAATCAACCTGATTTACTAATTAGCATCTGGATCTAATGTACACACTATGCACACACACAATAATACCACAATTATATTATATTAGCTTTTAAAGGGCTCATCTAATTTTACTCTATACATAATCCTTGAAAATGAGATTTGCATAAAGTAATTTAAATAGACAGGGCAAACTAGAAGTATATAATTATGTGTAGCTCTGAAATAAATACATTTTCAGTTTTCAATTTCCATAGCTGAGTTCATAACTTAGCCCCTGAATATCTGAATTAATAAAAAAATGACAGTATTCCACTGTCATATATGCACTTACACAGAATTTACAGATAGGGTGTCCTTTGTTCTACTTAGTGGATTACCTATGGGGTGAGTAAACCTTGATCCTCCACTAGAAGCTGGAGGAAAGGGAGAAGCTGAGAGGCACTCTCCACTCTAGTCTATTAAACAACTAAAGATACTTTTTCCTATCAAGATTTCTACTGCTTCCAGTGTGCAGAACTTGGGCTCCTAGACTTGGTTCTCTACCTTCTATTGAAATGTGATGCTTGTAATAACCGTAAGACTACAACAAGTGTATCTACCTATCTTTAAAAGTGAACCTTTTCTTCAGACTCACTGTTTGTCTGAGACCAGCCTATGAAATTACTTTTAGAGATTTTAACAATTCTTCAAAGAGAGTTCATAATTATGGTTTTGCATGATAATGATCCATGAGGCACAATGAGGTAAATACACTCCTTGGTTTTGTCTATCAATTTTCTACACCTTGTAGATATATTTCTGTAACACCTACTAGTTCTGTTGTAGACTTTGAATTGCCAATACATAAGCATGCTGTTCGATGTCCGTACATACTGGCAATACATGTTACCACTTATGATGATTTTACCATGTTTGCTAATATTTGTTAGTTGCATAAGGCCCTGTTCAGCAGTCAAGTGATTACACAGGAAACTTAGTTTGCATAAAGAAAAATAAACTGAGTCTTCTCCATGACAAAGCTGTTAAATGTGTGAGGATAACTAACAATAACACATCAGTTGAGTGGAAGCTGAAGCAGTTCCAGGATCTGATAGCACACACTCTGACTGTTAAATGTAATCATGTGTCTATATACTGATCAAGAAGGTGGTGCTGATAAATTTTCAGCTTGGATGACCACTGGTGTCTGAGCAGCTGGGTACTAGTTAATTATTTTAACACACATTATGTAGTCTCATAGTTTCGCATTCATCTGACATTTGTGAAAGTTATAGCCCTATGCTTAAAGTTAAATATGTTGTTGGAACTTTTCACTACTGCATCAAGCTCTACACTTGCTTTTAAAGGGTTCTTAAAGGAAAAAACCCACAGTCCCAGGATTCAAAGAATGTGGGAGGCAGTATTATGACAATGAATCTGCGCTGGGAATTAGGAGGACTCCAGCCAACAAAGGAATGAGGTCCTAGAACAACTTTCCCAAAGCTATTTGGAGAAACAAATTAAGCCAACGAGTTTTTAGACTGAGTTGACAAATTAATGAAGTGGATGACATATAGATACTTGAAATACTAGGACCTTATAGAATTCCAGGAAGTCCCTTTGAACTATAGAAAACAGTCAAAAATTCTAACACAAAGGCAGCACGAGGAGCAAAGAGAAGGAGATGTGTCAGACACAGAAAGCCATCACATCAGCCAGGATAGTTTACAAAGACTCTGGACAGCATGGATGCCTCTAGGCAACAGATCCTGCCCTAAGTTAAGCAATCCTCCAGGATGCTCAGAAGAAAATGAAAGCAACATTAACAAACTTACTTGAATCATCTGCTGAACAAATAGCAAATTATGAATGGCTCATACTTGAGAAAAATGGCCAGAGTGAGCAGCTCAGGAGCAGTGCATAAACCCTAACACAGCTGCATAAAGAACTCGCTGAATAACTCTGAATAATAGGACAGCACATAAAAATCAGACTGTTTGCAGATAAATTTCAATAGGAAAAAGCAAAAAAATAAAAGGTTACATTCTCTGAATAAATGCTTTGCTGCAAATACTTTTCCCAGCTCTAATGAAGAGAGTTTGCTCTAGCAGCAGAGAGAATAGGGCTGTGATGATAGATGATCATTTACTCATTTAAAGCTGCAAGGATATTCTCTTCCATACCTGAATTTTACCCATTGCTAAATGAAAAGGACATCCTTAAGTCATTTAATATTACATGAAATGTGGAGTCCAAACAAATCAAACAGATCTTCAATCAACACTTAGGGAAGACATGGCCAGGCCAAGAGTGGAAGGAGCAACTTCTTCAGTCCTGGGCATCAGAAGAGGGAGCAGTGCAAGCCCCCCTTTCTCTGCCTGCATTGCCACTGCAGCTGCAGCTCAGCCTAAGTCCTTAAGAGTAATTCCAATTTGACAGCTTGCATGGGTGTGAATACATTTAAGTAAAAAGAAACCCTGCCAACTTTAGATGAATTAAACAACTGTGACACACACTGGGCCAGATTCTCTAACGTACAACAAATTTACAACTGTGATTGTTAACTGGAGTCCCAGTTAATTTTTAATACTGTAGTTAACAAAGCTGTATACAGATGCAGTGATTGCTATAGAGGTTAGAATGTTTCAGTGTTTCTGTCTGAGACTGCCTTTTGCAGTGGAATTTCATATCACATTTTAAAAATGGTAATCTGGATTGAGGGCCATATTTGCATTTGCATGTCTAGTATCTGCTATTTATCATTTCAAAAGCTTTCTGATATGCTGTGATACACACATATAACACTTCTAGGCAGAGACTTTGTTCCACTAACTAATCTCTCTTTGGCTCTTAATTAATGTCTCATAAAATGTTTCCGTGGTAAACATAAAAAACTAAACTTCAGAAAAGTTTTTGTGGTGTTATTCTAAACAGCTTATACTTCTACTTTTTTTATCCACTTACCTATGTAAAGCAAAAAGGAGTTAAAACTTGGGAGCAAATAACAAGTTGCATAATGTTTCTGCAGAAGCCAATGAAATCCAAAATATCCATGCCTGTCATTTGTTTGCTGAATCAAATATTTCAGAAGAAATATAGTATGTCAGTTTTAAATTTTCAAATGTCACTGTTCAATAGAAAATGTCATCTTTTCAGCAGGAACATGGAACTTAACAACAGCAAAATGAAAGTGCAGTGAACTTCTGGATATGAATTTGACCTACCCGTGGTTCATTCCTCATGCCTGTGAAGGGTTCTGGTAGGCTTGAGGAACTGAAAGGTAATATGAGCTAGGCTGGGGACACACAGGGACTCAACACATGCAGCTCCATTGGTTTCTAGCTGTGAGGGTACTCTTGTAGCCCAAATAGTAAATATTGAAATCTGAGAGAAATCTTTAAATTAAGATTAAATGTTTTGCTGTCATGTACAGATGTTATCAGCTTTGATCAGCTCTTTTCTGGCAGAAAAAGAATTACTAAGAAAGTGATAAGAATGAGGCAGCTGTTTAAAAGATGGCATCTTTCTATTCAACAGGTTCTGCTCCTCTGGGTGAGGGACTATGCTCATTAATCTTTCTTTTGGAACAGGATTTGAAGCCAAGTACCTAAAATCTGAGTGGTAGAATTGTGCAACCTTTTTTTATGTCCACACATCCGCATTCTTCCTGATTCCAATAATACTATGCTCTTTTTGACTAAGTGCATCTCTGGAAGGTAAAAATAAAGGAATGGTCCTTTCTTTTCGGTTAAGTAGGTACTTACCAGGAAACCAATAGCTCTGAACATGCAAAAGATGTTGTGCTCATATTCGTCCATTCAGGAGTTTACACTATGTTTATTCCTCTAAAAAGACAGTTCCATGCAAAGTACATTGTCTGTGTCAGGTATTGTCAATAAACGTTTCCGTTATTGAACATTGATAGGATCAAACCAGGAAGAAAAGCACTTCGTATTCCAAATCAAACTTCAGATGACAAGGGCCAATAAAAACACCTTAATGAATGCTTTTAAAAAGACCTTAAGTGAGGATTGAGAGAAGTAGAGTCATAAGAACAGAATAATAGTGTCATTTTAAGGGCATTTGAGAACAGGATCACATTTATACCACATTTCTATGAGAAGTGTAAGCCAAGAACAGCAGCCTTGCCCTTCATCTGCCTCTAAATACAGACTGCTGCCCTCTCAATTGCCCTCTGCTTTAGGCTGACAAAGGCATTCTCATTACTGAGCAGCAAAACAGTTTGAATTAATCTGGATTAAAATTAATCATTACTATTTTTTCTTTCAAGTGAACTCTGAAGTGGACCCATTCTATTTAGCTCATTGCTTGGCAATGCAAATACTTATACTGGCAGCAGGCAGGGAGCAACAAAGGGACAAGAGCAAGCATTTGGGAACAGAGAAAGGGCAGGGCTGTTCTTTTTGGCAGCAGTGCTATACTGCTCGCAGAATTGCAATGTTAAAGCATCCCATCGCAACTCTGTTAGGTTATTTCTGCTTATGCTAACAGAATCAAAGCAGAGCAAGCTATGCTGGGTGGGAGGCTTGAACAAGGCAATCAAACCCCACACTGTTAGAGTGGCCAGGGTGTTCATTGGTAATGAGGTCTCAAATAGTAAATAGTTTAAAAGCCAACAGAGGAGCAATCAGTCATGCAGCTTTTGTGAAACGATGTGGAGACCAAATTCAGATTTGTGCTGCAGCTGGTTAGCACTGTGCTGCTGACACAAAGCAGCTCTAAAGCCAAGGTAGCCAATTAATGCAGACAACTGGCATAGCAGGTCTTATGCCATTGCTCTCCTGGCAGCTGGTTATTTCTCTGCCTGAAAAAGGAGTAAAAGGGAAAACTTTTCTGCCTGAAAAGGGTGTGTAGTCAGATCATCCCTGATCTGAGACTCTCTTATCTGTCCCAGGGACTCTTATTTGTTGGTGCAGTCCTGAGCCTATATATCTCATTTAAAATTGCCATAAGAACAGCATAGGAGTGAATGTTTACACCTTCAGGCTGCTTCTGCTCTGAGCAAGGTGTGGGCTCTTTGGCTGCACAGCTTTCCTTGTACCACAAATATGCCCTCCAACAAAGAAGACCAGGAAAAGTAAATACCTTCCAGTAAAAGAAAAATATTCTCTTTATGTGTATTGGAACACTTGCTAAGTGATAGCTTAAAGCATGTATTTGATGGAAATGAGAAATTGTTTGTGATTCGGAATACACAAAGCACTTGACAGCTATCTGATCATGTTACAGTGCATAGAAAGTTCACTTCCTAGGGCTCTCTGGGCAGGACAAGCTACATAGCTTGTTAAGGAGGTGTTTAAAGCACATAATTACTTCATCTTTTTCCATGAACATAAAGTATCTTTCACATGATCAAAAAGTCACCTCCATTATGCAACAGATGCTTTTCAGTCAAGAGTACAGGAATCTCATGCTTGATGGTTCCCAGTGTGATCAGTGGTGGGAAGAGCTGTGTGCTCACCTGTGTGCTCAGTGTCCTGGCAGGCAGCCCAGCACATTAAGAGAAATTCTGCTGTGGTGGCACAGGACTGCTAGAGGATTCACCAAAGGACTCCTGGGAGTCCTGTACTGCCTGGCTACAGGGAGCACTGTCCTGTAGCCTGCTCACATCACTGTTTCCAAGGAAGTGGAAAACAGGGAGAAGGCCTGAGAGACTGGGAACTGGTCTCACCGCTTCTGCAAGTGACCAGCACTAGGGAGAAGTGAGAATTCATAATGCAGGATGACCTTATTGTCTTAATTACTATTGCATGATATTAAGAGGACATTTTTCTGAGGCAGCTAAACACCTGTAAATTATAGGGACACAGTGTGTTACCAATCCATGGATCTGAGCAGCATTCCTTACACTTATAAAATCATATTGTTGGACTGTCACATCTGGCTAAAAGAATTTATTGAGAAGAACTGATTAAGAGATGTGTTCCCTATGTGTTTGCTCATACTGATGGTGATTCTGGGCTCATGAAATACACAGTTCAAGGTGCTCTTTCTGCAATCAACATGCTGCAGGAAACAATGAAACTGAAAAATTTCTGTTCATTCCCCGTTCGAGCCTTAGAACCAAATTTTGCACTCAAGAAGAAAAATGTGCAGTTTCCTTTGTTTGTGCAGCTTTTAATCATATCTGTATACGTGAGAAGTGTTTGAAATAATTACAAACTTCTACCTCTTGATTACCTCAAGTCTGTATTGCATAAAAGGATGTTTTAAGGCTATGGACCCACATTTCTACCAAAATTCTTTGGATTTAAAATCTACCAATGGCCTCATATAGCATTCTTTTTACACGTTTCTATTCCTTCAGCTTTTCTACTCATCTGTTACAAACAATTAAATCACTGGATTTTTCATTGTTTGAAATAACTGGTTGCATTACCATCTGGAAACAATACATTTTAAGTGCATAATTACGGATGTTTGAAATCCCAGGAACCCAACTTTATATGCACAGGACTAGGAGGCAGCATGCTCGGAAATGGGAAATGCATTGTCAGCTGTGTGATGAACAGTTAAGAGGAAAGGAGGAGCAATTCTCCATCACTTGTCTGCTGCCTTCACGCCACTAGCCTGAGAAAGCTAAATTCAGATTTGACTGCAGAGCAAAAGGGAATGTTTTAGACTGCTCTCACTTGCACTGAATTTTAATGATTGCAGTGGCACAAAGGGACCCTAGTTGAGTTGTAGCCTCTAAGTCCTCACCCTTCTCATTGTGAGGCTGGAAACCTGACTTTACACTAATTTCCAGGAAGTGCAGAGATGAATGAAGCACATTACACGACAGGACTGTGGAGGATAACCATGTGCATAACAACTTTACAGTGGAAAATGTCTCAATATTCTGAAATAGAAGCTGCAATATTGGATATTGGATATGCAAAACCAGCATATCTCAAAGATATGACAGTTAGTCAAAACTTAGCTAAAGCACTGGCTATTAGCTAAACTTTGACTAGTCTAAATGGCTGACTCCATCCCCTTTCCTACCATTCCTTTCCTTACATATGACCTATTTCACAATGTATTCATTTGCCACAATGTACTCCAACTGAAAATAATCAGACAGGTCCTCCAGCTTCACCAACGTCAGCTTCAGGCCCAGCTCAGCCTCAGGAATCACGTCAGAGCAAGTACTTTATACTGACAAAAAGGTGTCAAGCAAGTAAAAAAAAAAAAAAAAGCAAAAAGAGTTCATTACATACAGGCCCAAACACACCATCAAATGTAAATTCTATTTAGCTGTGATTTCATAGTGTCTGTATTCCCACTTCTCCATTATCTTTCTGAATTTTTGCCCTAGGGTTACTTTGCCCTGAAAGACATTTAGCTTCTAGTTCTTTCAAGTTACTGTCTGACAGGGCGCCCATCACTCCATTCCCTTTCTATCAAACTTCAATACTAGCTGGCTGAGAAGAAAACCCCAAACATCTGACCTGCATAAATGTCTGCTTGATTAAAAGTACTCCTCCTAAATCAACAAGTTAAAATCCACACAACCAAGTTTACCTCTGTGAAATTTATTTCTCCATTTCCAAATCATTTTATTTCAGGGCAATAAATGATGTCTCTTCTGTTCCCTTTTGTAATGCAGATATCATTTTAATTTGAATTAATGTATAAAATGCACATGCAAAGATCAATATATCAAATTTCCTAAAACCCCCACATGGCATTAGCTTTTCACACCAGGAATTCCCACACACACCTCAGTTTTGCTTTACCAGCAGCCAGGTACCTGTACCTGCATGTAAAACTATGCAAGAGTACAGTTCTTGGAGGACAGCATAAGACACATGACAAGAAGGCCTTGACATAGTGAACCGGAAGGGACTAACATATTGCATTAAAAAGAGAACAAAGCCTATTTTAAAATAAAAGTCAAAAGAAATCCCTATTCCAATTGAAAAAAAAAAAAAAAAAAAAACAAAACAAACATGCCCAAGCATCTGATGGAAAGACTAACTAGCTTTGCACTCTTGGGCATTGAGAAAGAGCCTTTCCAACTCCCTCAGACTGTGTATGTTTTATTGTATGAAGATATATTTCCTGCACTGCACTAAGCCTCCTTAATATATTGCTAAAAGTTGTATATAATGCCAGATGTTTCTAAACATTTTAAAATATTTGTATATATTTTCTTAAATAAAAAAGATTCAGAGAAAATCAAAATGGGAGCAACAATCAAACTGAATAAAGGCATTTCTTTTTTGAATAAAATAAATGGCATCCATTGGCTCATGATACACTGAATGAGACACACATAAGAAAGAATGTGATTAAATAGCATTCATTTGGTGCATTGTTTATGTATTCAGCTCTGATTATAATGTTCCCAAAGACAATCAATCATTGATTTTAATTTACTTTATTGTGCTAAAGAAAAGAGTAAATTAAATGTAAAATTTATTTAGCCTTTCTCCTGTAGTCTGTAATAATCCAGATGGAGCATATACATTTTCCATTTAATGACACTAGCATGATTAAGCATTAAGACTTAATGAGTAGTGCATTTTTTATGGTTCATTAATAAAAGTTAGAGAGAGAAAAGATGTATTGGTCATCAGCTTTATCTCCTTACTGTGTTTGTACGTTTATTATACAGACAATAAACTTGTTTTATGTAATTGCTTTTGTGAGAGGGACCTTAACTGACTTTAAAGTACATGAAATCTTTCTATCCCTGAATGGCTCAAAATCTAAGATGTGTTAAGTCCTTCTGCAAGACACAGACTGGATCTGGCGCAGATAAATGAAGAAGGATGACAGTGAAGAAGAGCAATGCAGGAATAATATATAGAAGAAACCAGTTTGACAGAGGAAAGAATTGTATGTAAAAAAGGCAAAAGATAATGCTACAATGAGAACTAGGAGACTGATTTTAAAACAAAGCAATATACAAGAGAATGCACACAAAAAGTGGGGGGTCTGGAAAAGGACTTGTTCAACTGGTTTATTAACTTGTTTCAATGTGGGGATGATAAATTACAACAAGCTTTAGACTTGAATATTGTCTAGCTAAAACCAGAAAATGGCTACATTACAGTTGTAACATAGGTACAAGCATTTTCTGGAAGTGCATTTTGAAATGGAAAAAGACCCCAAACCTAATAGGTGGCTTATGTCTCTCAAAACTACTTCTGAATACAGAAGAGTATCATATGAGATAGGGGGCTATTGCAGAAAACCCCACATGAAGGGCAATACATTAGGTCTATAGGTACTCCATCTATTGTCTTCTCTCCTTAAGACAAAAAAATCGTAATCAGAAACACCATGTAGAGGCATAATAAAGTAGTGAATGGTAACACAAAACAGAAAATAAGTAGCAATGAAGGGCTTTAAATTGCACATAGACTGTAAGTTCTGATAATATGTTTCTTGTTTTAATGATTAAATGAATTCACATTACCTGTTTTTACATATTTCCATCTTTACCCCCTAACACACATACACTCTCAAGCCTCCAAAGGGACCATCATTTTGGACTATTGTAATTTGGTATGATACTTGTCCTATTTTAAAGACAGTCTTGAGTAATGATGAATAATGATGATAGTATCAGATTTTATAGCTATGAAAATGGAGTCTTGAAATTAGAAAAGAACTTTTTACATCCTATGTAGCTTTGGATTTACCTGCAAAGTACTCTCTGCTGGACATATTTCAATGAGCATGATCCTACTGCCTCCTCTTAAATACAAGTAAGTATTTTTAGTTCTACAGTTGCCACTCTTTATAGTGCTTCCCCTGGTACAGTTACTGGAGGTATCCATACTCATAATGGTTTGTCTCTGGCCACTACCCTGGAAACAAAGCTGCATGCAAGCCCAGAGCCAGACAACTGCAACACTGAGGGTGTGCATCAGTGACTGCACTATTTCAAAAGGGAGTTGCTTCCCAAGTAAATTGTGCACAACATAATTAACAGTGTAAAACTTGTATTAAATTGTTATTTTCTTTCCCTGTTCATGAAGGAGTCAAATAGCTGGTCCACAGCCAGACTCAAACTTCAAATCTCGTTCAAGCTGTATCTGGAGTTTCATTTTTAATAACGCACCCCCCAGAACTTGCCCCACACTGCAATGTCTGCGGTCGGTACTCAACTGCTTCATCAGCAGAAGACAGAAAATTGGTCATTGCAGATTTGTAACTAGCTGTGAGTCAGTGTCCTCCTGCAGAGACACAGGCACTCTGTGAGTGTCCCAGACTGGCCATAATTCACTGTACAAGGACAGCTGCGGGATGCTTGGTGTGAAACAAGCTCTGGAGATCCGCACCCACACGGGTTCACCAGGAAATGGCAGGCACACCTTCCACTTTAATGCCTGCATTGCTTCCTGAAAGTTTGTCTTAACTGCCCCACATTGCAGCATCCTAAACTTCTGCAGATTGTACTGGGAGACAGTAAAAACAACCACTTCTGTGCCCTCGGCTTCTCAGGAGACAGAAATGCAGCCTACATTTTCAAGCCAAGAAATGCAAAGCAGGAGCATGGCAAGGCACAGGCGATGGTGTGCTCTACCAATTGTTACATTGTATCTTCTGAAATCATTAAACTATTTCAAATATTCCTGAGTTTATTACAGGAGTACCAAGGGGCCCTAATCATATCAGAAGTCCATTATGAGAGCTGATACACAAACACATTTAATTAAAAGTTGTCAAGACTTGTATGGACGAACAAGGGGGAATTCTTACACTTGCAGCTGTTCAAATGTGCCAAGCCACATTCTGACAGAAACTGACTCAGTGTGAGAGAACAACTGAGAACCAAAAAGTATTTCCTCACTAAAAAAAAAAAAGATCAAATTGAAAAATTTCCTCAGGATGAAATTGAGAAAAAAAAGAAAATAAAAGAAAAAAAAGTCTACAGTCACATAAATTTAAAAATTCAAAACACTTTTGAGTGATCCCTGAAAAATCATGTTTATGTCATTTATATGCAGATTAACTAATTCAATCTTTGCATAATTATTTTCTTATCTTCTCTCCCTTGAAAACCATTTTTAGTTTCAGAAAAATTATTTCCCGTGCAACATTCTAAATTCTTTACTTTTCTGTTTTCAGCAGCTTCCTTAAAAGCCAGTTATTTACTTACTCAATTTCCTTTCCCTTTAGCACATGCAGCATCTTGAGTAATGACTCGCCGTTTTCTCCTGGGCAGGTAACAAAATCCTTCTGTAGAGTATGGGAGCAATGAAAATCATGACAAGCTGCAGTAAATGTATGATAGTTATTGCTCCGTGTTTGATGGTAGAATTTCAGTACGTATGGGCTCATTCCTTCCATTTAGGGTAAATGTACCAGCATTTAACTAGCAGAAAATTGTGTTTATGGGGGACTCTGTTCTCCAGCAGTAAGGAGGATCATTTCTCACTCCTATCCCCTGCTACCTATCAGAAAAATAAGCAGGTGCAGAGAAGAAAAATCAAATCAGGCTGTACTTTAGCGTACAGTAGTGTTGTGGGAATGTAGAAGATTAGGAGATCAGGCATGGATTTTTGTTGCTGGTGGCAGCAGCTGTAACAGTGCTCATCTATTAGTATCACCACTGCCAGTTTAGAGAGCTGGTAGCATTTGCCATATATAATCCTTGGGGATTTCAAGGTGAATTGAAAGATGAGTGAAGAGAGATGGGAGAGGGAGAGAAATGTTCCAGCCAGTGGCAAAACAGCTGGAGTGAGAGGCTATAGAGTATTCTCACTTCTTATGCTTAGTTTGTAAACGAGCCTTCGCTGTTACTGTTCTTTGTAGTTATACATAGTTACAAGTGTGGGAAATTATACAAGCAGTTGTCAATGCCCCCTGCCATAGTTCCTGCTACAATAAATTATTTATCCCACTATTCGGCCTACAACAGTGCCTAAGAGTGTTGGCCATAAACCAGGACCCTACTATGTTAGCTGCTGTACACACACGCGGTAAAAGTAAATCCCTCTGCCAGTGTCTTTGCACCTGAGGTATAATAGCGTGTGCTTGTTGCCAAGTTGCTTCCTGCAAAGCAGATACACATTTTGAACAGTGTCTAGAAAGACGAATTGGCTTTCATCGCATTTGGCCAGCTTTCAGGTGTGAAGTAGGCACGTAAATAACTGCACATTAGCATCATGGATCCTGTCTTCACTGGGAAACTGAAGAAGCAGCTCGGACATCTGGCACGGCTTGGCAAATTGTCACAACACTACAGGACAGAACTACCATAGAGAAAGCAAGATATTGCACTGGCTTCTGAAAGGGTCTGTTTGTCTTCTCCTTTCACACACAGAAGTCCTGGGGACTTTTTAGGCTGTCTCCTGATCCATTGGATCCTGAAGTGAAAAGTTAAAATGGCATTATCTACATTATATACACTCGTGGGGATGAGGGGTAAAACCCTAATACATGCTGAGAAAGTCCAGTATTTTTTTATTCCTCTTTGATAATAATATGCATTCTAAATGTAGCTTAATGATGCCACAAAATCAATTCTGCATTCTTAAATCAGTAAGTATGAACCATAAAACCCCTTCAGCATCTACTAAAACCCTCCTTCCTCCTCTTCTTTCCCCTCAACTGCCCAGGAAAGGCTAATAAGATTAAACATTTCACTAAGGAAGCCTATTAGATTGAGATGGCTTTCTTGAAAAGAGCTGACACTATTTCCAAACAAAGAAAATAGAAAATAACAAAAATCTGACAAGTTAAATGTAAAAATTCCTTAAGGCAGGCTAATAAAAATCTGATGAACATTTCTCAAAAAGCTTTGAAACTGAAAATAAATCTTGTTCAAATACACAAGGAAGAGGAAGCTGACCAGAAAGTCTGTAAGGCTAATAGGTGATGAAGAAATAATGGAGCCCATGAATTGCGGCCACAGCAGAAAAGTTAGGTTAGCATTTCACACCCCTCTTTGGCATGCAGGACTCTCTTCAATATCCAGGCAGAGTTCCACACTGAAACATGACAGCAGGTGCACCACAGTTCTGTCTCAAATTGAAGTGTGAGTTGAAAACATTTTTGGCCAGATTGACATAATGTATTGTAACAAAACACCAGGACCAGGGCTAAACGAACTAACTACGAAACAGCTGAAATAAACATTGTGGGATGTAACCTCTCACTTAAAATTGCCTCAGTGTCAGCAAACATGATTGCTTCTGAGAAGTATCCAGGAAACATTAGAGGAATAATATTATACTGCACAAAACACTGCAGCAGTGAATAGAATCAGTGGGCATCTGGAGAAACCTTGCTAAACTTTCAGTGGTACCTAGGAACTCTGCTCAAAGACCATGACCCCATTATGCCACACACTGCAAAAGCACAGAGCAGGTTGCTTCTAGGCTAAACAACAAGCAGAAAAAATACACAAAAATTGATAAAGGAGGTGCAGTAACACAGACTGACTTTTGTAGACCTTTCGGATGCATTTCTGAATGCCTGTATTACAGCTTGTAAGTTAAGTGTTTAACATACACAGGCAAAAATAGAAATGCCAGGAGAAGGAGAATCGAAGGAGACAGAGATTGGCAAGAAAATAAGCTAACTACAAAACATTGCATCTGCTTGTCCTATTTGTGTTAAAGAAGTCTTACACTGGTGATGAGATGCCCCAGGTAGCATCCCTATGGCACCGACTTCTACTGAGATGTGTGAATGTGACAGCCTCATTTCTTTGCAACTTTACTCCCCTTTTTGAGTAACATTTAGCACCTACCATGTCAGGGTTTCTTAAAATTTTAAAACATGTTAAAAATTTAATATTACAGTTTATTCCCTTCTGTTAAGTTTAAAAGCATTGCATTATTTATATAGTACCATGATATTATCATTACATTATTTTCAACACACTTTCTGTGGAGTGCTCAGGACCTGGTTTACTGCATATGGTTGGAAGTCAATATTACAAAACATTTAAGAAGAGCTGATACGACTTTCATGAAGCAAAGTAATGTTTCACATACCTGTGCCAGTTCTGTGAAGGAGTCAAGGACAGGTATGTGAATCTTGTGAATATAACTACTTAAATCTCCAGAAGAAGTGTCATGAAGACCCCTTGAAGAGCTCCTAGAAAAAAAAGAAAAGCTGCTTTGGGATAAAGGGAAGCTAACTGGCTGACTAAAGGGAACAGCAAATGGTTAATTTTCACAAAAGAAAGGAGTCACCAATGCAGTCTTTGTAGAGGACATATACTCAAGCTGATATGATTTGTCATATTCATAAATGATCATGAATATCAAAGTGACAAAGTTTAAATCATTCACAGAAGTAAAAATGAAGGCTGATTAAGAAGAGTTGCAGCAGGACTTCACAATACTGTGCAATAAAATACCAAATGAAATTCAATAAAGACAAATCTGAAGTAATGTCAGGAAAAAAATGACAATTCTAACTTTATAAAGTGAATGTGAAGCTCCCAGCTAGCTAATACCACTCACAAACAGAATCTCAAGGTTATAGTAAATAGTTCTATAAAAATGTCAACTCAGTGCCTCACAATGGTAAAAAAAAAGACAAGCAAAATTGACCAACAGTTCAGGGAGAAATAGGAAAGAAACCAAAAAGATGTAGTGATGTGTAATAGTGGTGGCATCATTGGCAACAGTGATGAAGAAAATTAGGCAGTGGCTGTCAGGCAAGGAAGAATTCATTCAAACTAAATGCCTTAAGCTGGAAAGAAGATAACTGAGAGGACTACGACAAAGATCTATAAAATCACAAGAGGTTCAGAGAAGGTGCAAACCACCTACCCAAACCCAGGGAAGAGACTTCAGGACGTTATGTACAGTCACCATTCTTGCTTTAGGACATCATGGATACCGAAAGTTTCCAGGGTCTCAAAAAGATTATTTTGTGGAAGAAAAATACATGAACTAAAGATATACCTCTGAATAAGAAAACTCCCATGATCCATTTCAAAGGCTGGGAGATCACATCCATAACAAAAGCTTTACCAGTTACTAACATAATTATAACTTTTGAAGTTGCTTCTGATACAGTTCTGTGTTAGAGGAAAATTATAGTCTTAAATCAACAAACTAACGGAAGAAAAAGTCAATGTACCATATTTAGGTATTCAAAAGTATGAAAATTAGAATCAGTCACAATCATTCTCTAATTGCACTAGATCCAAAATTTCAGTGTAAGTGGGAAGAACTACTTTCACTGGAAACTTAAGCATCCAGGATTATCCAAAGTAAAAACAAGTAAGGCTGACATTGGTGAATTGCATGTAAACATACCTACACAGACAACTGCTTAAGAGCTGGATGTGCGTTCAGTTTTGCTTCACCTGTGACAACCTCCATTGCTCCTGTACTAGACACAGATTACACCTGATCGTGCCAACCTGTTGGCAGGTACTTGCAAAGACACTGTGAGTAAAATACTCTATCAAGTCTAGAGATGGTCCCTCCAACTGTAGAACATTTCATCCACCATAAGAATACAAGTTCAAGCCCCATGCATTCGTCAAATAAACACTGAATTTCAATCTTCATGTCTGCCAACAACTAAACTCATACCTAACTCAAACTCATAACTCAACTTGGACTCAAAAATGAAGCATCATTGAATGACTTTAAAAGTACAGATGAGAACAAAGATAGGCTTACATTGTTTTAGGAAGCCATGGTTCTGAAAGAAGCATTGATTTGGTGCTGGTCCATGAAGGAAATGAAACATGCTTTTTAGCAAGAGTTTCAGGTAGGATTGTTCTATGGGACAGAGAAATATTCTCCTTTCTGGCACACTGTTTCTGTGTTGCTGTGCAGTCAAGCTAACACTGAAGGAAGCTGTGCACTCGAACTCATATCATGGAAGAAGAGGTGCACCGGCACTGTCTTTGCCACGCTTCCTTCCAAGGAGGTTCTGGCTACCCCCAAAGGAGAGTTATCCACAAGGTCTGAAAGAGCACAGTAGAGGGTTCTGTGAAGACCAGGTTGTCCTCTGTCTTTAATCTGGCATTCGGGATGGGTTGACACTGACTAGATGCCAGGTGCCCACTAAAGCTGCTCCATTGCTCTCCTCCTCAGTTGAGCAAGGAAGAGGAAATATAACCTAAGATTTGTGGGTTGACATAAGGACAGGGAGACATCACTGAATGTCATAGGCAATAACACTTGACTTGGGAATATTAGTGTAATTTCCTACCAGTCAAATGAGAGTAGGATAATGAAAAGTAAAATCAAGTCTTAAAAACACCTTAACCCCATCCCTCCTTTCTTATTTGGCTTAACTTTATTCCCAGTTCTCTACCTCCTCCCTGCCAGCAGCACAAGGGACAGGGAATGGGGGCTATGGTCAGTTCATCACACATTGTCTCTGCCACTGCTTCCTCCTCAGGGGCAGGACTCCTTTCCTTGCTCCAGCATGGGGTCCCTCTCACAGGACACAGTCCTCCACAAACCTCTCCAATGTAAGTCCTTCCCACTGGCTACAGTTCTTCCAGAACTGCTCCAGCATAGGTCACTTCAGTGGGGTACAGTCCTTCAGGAAGAGGCTATTCCAGTCTGGGTTCCCCATGGGGTCACAAGTCCTGCCAGCAAACCTGCACTAGCCTGGGCTCCTCTCTCCACAGGTCCTGCCAGGAGCCTGCTCCAGCATGGGCTTCCCATGGGGTCACAGTCCCCTTTGGACACCCACCTGCTCCAGTGCATGGCTCCTCCATGGGCTGCAGGTGTCTATCTGCTCCTCTATGGATCTCCATGGGCTACAAGGGCACAGCTGCCTCACCATTGGTTGCACCATGGACTGCAGGGGAATCTCTGCTCTGGTGCCTGGAGCATCTCCTCCTCCTTCACTGATCCTGCAAGGTCTGCAGAGTTGTTTCTCTCACATATTCTCTCTCCTCTCTCTGGCTGTAATTGCTTCTGTGCAGTAATTTCTTTTCCCTTCTTAAATATGTTATCCCAGAGGTGTTCTCACAACTGCTGATGGGTTCAGCCTTGCTTAGCGGGAGGTCTGTGTTGGAGCCTTCTGGCATTGGCTACATCAGATGTGGGGGAAGCTTCTGGAAGCTTCTCATAGAAACTGCTCCTAAAGCCTCACTGCTACCAAAACCTTCCCACACTATCCCAATACAGCATTCCAGATGTGGAAAGGTCAGAAAAGGTGGCCTCATGACAACAAAGTAGGTGTGTTTACAGGGCAGCGCAGGTACAGCTGTTCATAATCTTAGGTTTGAAATAAACATCATAGAGTGTTGCTACCTTCCAAACCTTTTTCCTTTCTTATTTCAGAAACATAATTAGTACAATATTCCAACAACACATAATACCAAGTCACGTATTTCAAAGAAATACATGACCAGAAACCAGTTTTCTGTTACCTGTGCTATAGAATTGGTTTGCATAAGTCTTGCCACAGCACAACTGGACAAAAAATTTCGGGTAGGCATCCACAGATTCCTATGACTAGGTAGAGAACTGGCATCTAGAAGTCTCTAAAATGCCCGACTTCAAGGTCAAAGCAACAGAACAACTATGCACAAATTACAGTGCCAGCAAAGAAACAACCAATAAATAACAGGTACTGAGATGATCTGTACACATCCTAAGCAAAGTTAATGGACGCATCTGTGGAAAAATTATAAACTGAGAAAAACTAAATCCAAAAATGAGAATGTTGTCTTTCAAGTGAATAAGTCTTGTATAGAAGTAAGGCAGTGCCAAAATGATCAGTCAGAGGGGATGAGTGAGGGGCAGGAGGTGGCAATTTGCCATCCAGCAGTGGGGCTACATAAACATGCTGGTCTGGGTTTTCTACAAGGTTTTTATGGGCACTTATGTGCCTACTTAAAAGACTGCAAAAGACACCAAAATAGGAACACCGTTCCAGGCACACTTGAGTAGGGTAAAAGAAATAGCGAAAAAAAACCAAAAAAAGCTAATGTCTTCTTAAGCCACAATCCTCAGATTCTAAAATGAATGCTATCTGTCCCCCTGTTACTACACTTCCTTTTCATTCATGGTGACTCTGCCAAATCACATGAGAAAGTTAATGGCAAAAAAGATCATAATCTGTTTCTTCCAACTGGTTTGTTGAGTACTTTAAATATTGGCAGTCTGGAAATGCTTCAAGCCAGAAAGGAAAATATTCATGTTCCCACACATCAAAGTGTTTCTAAAGACTGAGCATACATAGTTCTGAACATTTCTCAGGTGATCTAAACAAATGCGTTTCTAAGATGCTGCTGCTTGAAACACAACAGACAGTAGGTCAGGGAACACCAAACTGGTTGATCAAAATGAAGCTTTGACTTTACAGCTAAATAAGAAGCAAAAAGGGTTCTCTGGAGGGCTGCAAGAAGGAGGAAATATTAGGTGAGAAAATTATTGGTACTATAAAGAGCAGAAGGGTAATCTTGCTAAAAGAGATGAGTTTTATTAAGAAACAGAGCTATACAGCTAAAAAAAACCCAGGAAAATAGTTAGGTAGGATTAAATAGCCTGCTGTATGAGATAATTTTTGTTGTTGTTTTAAACTCAAGGCATTGCAACGTATCTGCAGATGGAATTAAGTGGTCTTTGGAAATAGATATTTACATAAGGATGGTTTGCCCCACTTTTTGTTCTTACAAAATTGAAGCCCCAAATTAATTTGAATGAAAATTGAGCCCCAAATTAATCTGAACATTTAATTTTAATCCAAGGTTGCAAAACAGCTAACTATCAAATTTTCATGTATTCAGAATACTGTGCTTAGTCTTTCACATACTGCTTGCTATGTTCTGCACTGAGGGAAGCCTCACCCAAATATTTTCTTAGGAAGACAATAGCTTCATAGTTGGCAGTGAATTAAGATTTAATATATTCTGAGAAGATTCCCTTATCTCTCCTTTCTCTAGCTTCCATTTCTGTTGTAAAGATGTACGTTATGATCACACAGTGATATCCAGCATCCTGCACACTACACACAGATGTCCTTTTGGAGTCCTCCCCTTACTGCAGTAAATGTGCCAGCAAGCAAAGCCACCACACATTCTTCAGGACTTTACAAACATTTTAGAGAATATGAAACACGTAGAACAATTCACACGCACTAACTTCACCTAACAGTCCTGCACTTACAAGTGCAGATCAGCCTGTAGTTAAATAATACAGCATTATGTGAGACAATACTTATATGTCTGTCCTATGCAGCCATCCAAGGAAGCAGACATGATAGAGCTGCTTTTATTGTCAGATTACTCTCCTTTCTTCTTATCATGGAAATAGACTGGAAGTGTGATAGAAGACAGAAGCTTGATTGACTCAATCTTCTGTACGAGAGTTATGTAAGCAGATTTGCATCGGCCCTCAGTGTTCTTTGGAGACACTTTAATTCATGAGTTTCAATGTTTTCACAATGCAAATGTTGAGTTCCAAAATGAGCGGACTGAAACAAGTAGCAAGGACCGGCAGTGTCAGCCACCAAAAACATAACTGATGCTGGAACTGTGTTGGTAGATGAAGAAACACAGAGAGAAACAAGAGTTGAGACAGCTTTGCTGAGAACCACATGAGAGCAATACCATGTTAGCCCCCATTATGTGCTGCACTGACAATTTAAACTGTTGGTGAACACTGTTTTCAGAAATCAGAGTTGGTCCCAGACACTGCTCCTTAGATAACATTTAACTTTCCTGCATTTTTAATATCAGGAGAATTTAACACCTCAGAAAACAACCTAAAAGTGGTCAGAATGGATCAGCAGAAAGAAGCTGATCTGCTCTGTTTGGGTTTCCATTCTGCAGTAGTGGCAGCAATGATGCTCAGAGTATCAAGCAAATTTTTTGTGTTTTTGTACAGGTGAGAGTAGGTACCAGAAGCAGCACAAGGAAAATATTACATCTAGTGCACTAGCAATGAAGAAGAAGGGCTCTAGAGCAAAATACAGTAATGGATCCAAGCCAAACATTTTGTATCCAAATTGCTCCAAATGTTGTAGGGTTTTCATTCAGATTCAATGGTTTGAGAAGCATTTGCCTCTAGACAGCTATTAAAAGGAAACCAAATCATCAAAAAGAAACTGGTCTGTGATGAATTTTGTGCAGCTGCCTGGGGGTAGATGGTGGTTATACATGCAAAAAAAACAGACTGAACAAGGCAGCAAGATCTTGGACACACACAAAAAATTATTTTCTTTAATGAGGCTCTTCTTTTTCCAAAGGCATATGAACAAGTGTGTAATAGTGGTCCTCCCCACAGTAGAGTTTCAGTGGATTTCAGAGAGTTAGAAATCTGGGAGTATATGAATAATTTTGATGGTCAACAAAGTCATAGTAGGGCACAACAGGCATACTAGAGTCCGGTGTCTGGTCACTAATGATGTTCTCCAGGGCTCAGTATTGGGCATGGTCCTGTTTAACATCTTTGTCGATGATCTGGAAAAGGGCATGGAGTATACCCTCAGTAAATTCACAGATGATACCAAGCTGGGTGGGAGTATGGATCTGCTGGAGGGTAGAAAGGCTCTGCAGAGAGATCTGGACAGGCTGGATCAATGGATTGAGGTAAACTACGTAGTGTTCAACAAGGTGAAGTGCCGCATCCTGCTCCTGGGTCACAACAACCCCAAGCTGCTCTACAGGCTTGGGGAAGAGTGATTTGAGAGCTCAGCAGAGAGGGACTTGGGGTTGCTTGTTGACCTATGACTGGATATGAGCAGCTATGTGGCCAGGTGGCCAAGAAGGCCAATGGAATCTTGGCCTGTATAAAGAATAGGGTGGCCAGCAGGACCAGGGCAGTGATTGCTCCCCTGTACTCAGCACTGGTGAGGCCGCACCTCAAATCCTGTGTTCAGTTTTGGGCCCCTCACTACAAGAAGGACATTGAGGTGCTGGAGTGTGTCCAGAGAAGGACAATGGATCTGATAAGGGGTCTGGAGCACAAATCTTACAAGGAGCAGCTGAGTGAGATGGGGCTGTTTAACCTGGAGAAGAGGAGGCTTAGGGGGATTTCACTGCTCTCTACAACTCCCTGAAAGGAGGCTGTAGTGAGGTGTGGGTTGGTCTCTTCTGCCAAGTCTCAAGTGAAAGGACAAGAGAAAATGGTCTTAAATTGCAGCAGAGGAAGTTCAGATTAGGTATTAGAAAAAAAATTCACTTTAAGAATGGTTAGGCATCGGAATAACTTCCCTCAGGGAGGTGGTGGAGTCACCACACTGATGGTTGGACAAGATCATCTTGAAAGTCTCTTCCAACCTTGATGATTCTGTGATTCTTTGAGATAGGAACACATTTGACATATCTTAAAGTACATTATGGTCTGTACAGTTATTGGAGGTACAGAGCTAGAACGTAAATGCGCAATTCTATTGTATGCTTTTTTTTTTTTTGTTCTTCATTGAGACTAGAGAACAGTATAAGGTAGGAGAACTAGCAGGCATAAGATATCTCACTTCATGTTCTGCCCCAGCAACTTTGTCACAATTTCCTCCAGCTGAACCTGGTCTGAGACAGATGGCCGGCAGAACTGCTGTCTTCACCTAGCAAGGGTAGTGTGGTTTGCTGAGGACAAAAAAACCCCCATGATTTTTCTATTTTTCATCTTATGGCTGACGATTCTGTGTCAGGGGGGTAAAAAAGCAACCCTCACCCCCAGCCCACAGGCACTGAGAAGCTTGTGGTTGGCACCAACAGCCAGTAAAAGCTGTACTAATGCTGCCCTCAGGCTCTCATAGGGCCACCTCCTCCTTCCTCACTTCTGCCTGCAGTTGTTTTGTGCAGCTTCCTGCATTTTTCCTACATGATCTGAAGCAGATTATGTTGAACATGCTACAGTTTACATTATCACAAGCATGCAGATAAGCCTGTTGCATATATTAATTAAATGTCTTGCATGGAGAAGGACAAAACTGGACAGTGAAAGTTTTATTTTTGCTTTCTTATTTGAAAGACAGTGATTCTCACTCTTAGGTATTATCTTTCAATGTTTGGGATGCAGAATACTGTAAACCAATGTTCTGTCTAGGTCTGAGTCAGGGTAAGAAAGTGGCAGAATAGCTAATACATCCTAATACATGAGACAGGGTCCAGAACAAGAGCCTGACCGTTTCTGCACAACATTGTCTTTTTATTATACATACAACCAGAGTTTTGTTTAATGGGCATAACAGCGATTCCAGAACATGAGAACTGACACCATGTTCTACTTGTTACTGGGAAGGCTTTGCTCCATAGGACCTGTCTATCTAATCTGTGCTTGTGCAAACACAGACCAAATTCATGCCAAAGAGCAGTAGGGTGAAACAAGCACCAAGAATTTCAAATCTTTTTAACCTGACATTGAAAATTTTTCACCATCAACAGCTCTTTGGGTTTTTGACATGTATCAGAGTGGTACAAGACAAAGGAAACAGGTTTCAGTGCCCTACAGTATTAACAGGCCTATGAGGTCTGTATCCTTCCCTTTGCTACCTCTCTTACTTTAGAAAGAGGAATAGGGAACCAGCTCTGTCTGTTCCACCATTGCTCTTCCCATCAAGACAGTGGTGGGAGGAAAACTAGAGCAGATACTCTAGTATCACCCTTGTGATACTGAAAACCACAAAACTCATGAAGAAGCAGGTGAATGGAATGGAAATGATTTTGTCCACTGCCTTGTATCCCTCTTGTGTTATCTGGCCCATGCATGCATAGCTGGTGTAAGGGCTCTCCAAGGTCATGCATTATCCCTGCTGTGAAGCAGGAAAAAATCAGACTCTTGAGCTGTCAGATCCTACTTCCTCTGCAACATTTTAAATGAAACAATTTTTCACTCTCTGAGTACTTGTAAACAAGTTTTATAGTGCTTTCAACTTGACTCTATTCTGTGTTGCAGAAGAATTTCAAGCGTTTAGGATTTAAACTCTTTTCTCAGAACATCAGGATGGAAGAATGAATTAAGACTTTATCTCTAAAAGCTTTCAGAACCTTCTGAAACAAAGTTCTTGCATCTATCAGTATGAGCTGGCATGAGACACCTGGCGAACAAATTGCTCACTCAAATGAGAAAAGAACAAATGAGAAATGAATACGGAGTTTTAAAGTTCTCTGTTGCATCTCTTTCGACCTACACTCTGTTCATAATTGGAAACACTTCAGGCATGGACCCATCTTTTCATACCTGTACTAAGTGCCTAATCCAAAGTGCACCACCACTGATGCACAAGCTTCTGTACTTCAACAAGCTTCAGATTAGGCCATATATAAATAGCTGTATACAGGAAAGCTCCTGGCAAAATATTTGGAAGCTTTGACTCTCTAAACTTTGCAAGATTATTGCACAATAATCCTTTCTGCTACCACCAGGCTACCTCTTCCACCTCTCTCACTATCCTCCTAGTGCATACACGGGCCCTAGAAATGTCCCCATGAAACTCATTGCAAAGGAAAGAGGCACTGACTGTAGGTGCACAGGCGAGCTGAGGGCTCAGCATGAAGTATGGAATAACACACATTCTGCAGTCATAGCCCAGGAACCAGTTCATTGACTCTGGGTCTCAGGGCATTTGGAGAACAGCTCAATTGTACTTTTATTTATGGAGCTAGAATACTGTATTGGAAAATCTAATGAACTCTATATCCAAGTCTTGGAAAAGACTGGGCAACATTTGGAGGCAAATGACATTTCATTTAGTTGGCTCCTCGGACACTGAATGGGGACACCAAATCCAAGTGACTGCCAGATTGGCAGTTTGTGTCCAACTCTTGCAGTTCTACAAGGAATGAATCAAGATAAGCATCAATGGCACAAATTCTTCTGCACCAAAATCAATGCAAAACCTCCTACTGACCTCAAGCACTCGGACTGTGTGGACATTCTGGGAAGTGTGTATTCTCATTTACTGGGAACGGATTTAGTTTCTTTCCAGAAACAGAAACATTCTTAGTGTGACACCTAGTGTCAGGAAAGTATCACTTATAGACTCAGACAGGACAGACCAAGGAAATAGCTAAGTCAACAAAACTGAAAATTCAAGTAACAAAAATTACAGCAAAACATTATAAATGTGAACTAACATCTGAAATACAGAAAATTCTGAGGATAAAAGGTTTTTTTGATAAATAAATCCATTAAAATACATACTGGTCATCCTCTGTACTCAAACCCAACTCTGACCTTACTACTTCTTTGGCCAGCTCAGTGTATTTTGTTCTCTGGACTCTGCTTATACAGCAACTACCACAGTCCAGTTTTATGGGATTATTTCAGGTGTCGTTGTGGGATGTAAACCATTCCTGCTGACTTCAACGTGCACAAAAAGAAACTACAGGGAAGCAGACTTTAGAGGTCAACGTATTGAGCTATTGTTGTGTTTGTATGTTTGTAGGTGCTCACAAAACAAATTCAAAAAGAAAGTAAAGTTAATAAAAGGATTAGGAAATGATGTTCAAAATGTTAAAGTCTCTTCAAAATCAAGTTAATAGCACCTCAAGAAAGGTGCAGGGAAATGTCTCAGAATAATTTTCAAGTCAGCAATTCAGGAAAGCTATTAATTCTAAATAGTAATTACAATTGATTAAGATCTGGTACTTTTAGGTTTAGATCTATTTAAACTCAGAGGATAACACTGTTGGAAAGTGGACTAGATAAGTGCTAGTGTCTGTCTGACCATTTTTTTTGTAAATGTAGGCCAAATACAAAGGGAAACAGGTTTAGTGCCAAGTTTTTGCAATCTGAAGGCACAATCTGGCAGTCAGGCTTCTGGAGGCTGATTGATGGCTGGATTTCTTGATTTAGCAAAGAGGAATAATGTTTTGAGCAGGCACAGTGACATTCACTGCCATCTTCTGGAAGTGCTTCTGAAGTACTCATGCTGGAAGCATTCAGAGCAATGTCAAGGACTTAGTTTGTGTTAAAACCACAAACAAATCACTGAATTTATGTCAGGTCTCTTTCAAAACCAAAACTTCCTCCCAAACCAGAAATTTTCCTAAACAAAGTTTTCATTTTTATAGAATAAACTTTCCCACAAAAGATTTGCAATGGGAAATCCCTGAGTACTTACATGTATCAGCTCAATTGCTGAACAACTGTACAGAAAGCCCTTACAACAGCAAACTTACACCCATTTTAAAAAGTTCTGTTGATAAAGGCACCTGTACAAAAGCTCACTGTCATGATTGTATTGATCTGACCATTTCATTCTATGAACAAATGTAGTTACAATGCAGCAAAAGCAGCAACCACAATATTTCTACAAACATTATATAAAGGAAAAGCAGCAAAATATATCAAATTTGTAAGTTACATACATTAAATACATATATATATATTTCTTTTATATGAAAGCGGATAATTTATTTTTAGCTGCCTCAATATCAGGCCATTGTTTCCTGGTTAGCTGGCTAAGTGCCTGTAGGGATCACGATTTTAAAAGACCAGAAGTAGTAAATTCAAGGAAGCTCTTCTAGACGTGAAAGTCAAGGCTGCTGTTAAATGTATCTGTGCAAAGGAACTTGCGGACATAAAATCTATCTGCACAATATTTAATGATGACAATATTAAAAATGATGAGAACAAAATAAAATCTCATATCCTGAATTGCAAGGAGCTCATTTCTCTTGTACAAAAGAAAACAGAGACGACGTGGTCATTGTTGCCTTCTCACCAGGGTCCTTTTTGTGCACAACACACAGATCCTCCTCCTGGATCTGGTTTTCTACAGCTGCAAAAAGCAAACCAAAGTCAGGATGAAAGGTATCCACACCATCTACTGCTACCAGCCTGTGAGGAGTCCAACAAAACAATAAAATAGACCCAGAATCTATGTCTTTTCAGCATACCTTTGCATGAAATTATGTTTCCTTCTGCAGGAATCAGATGGGTTAGGCAAGCCATGGATGTAGGATATTGCAGGACTCTTATTCCCAAGGGCTGGAGAGCCCACCAAGTGCTGGAAGGGGTGTTGGGTATCCTCACCCATATTGCTGGTCCCCCAGTACTGACAGAGCTTTCCATCACTATGACAAGGTGGGGGTATGAGAACTTCTGTCTTCTTCAGTGTACTCATCACATAAGTGTTAAAGAGGTTAGAAAACATGTAAAGCAGAGCATAAAGAGATCTATTTTTACTGGTTGCTCCCCATGGGTCTTACTTCATGAGTCTTTGATTCCAGCCAAAACCTCTTATTTAGCTGTAAGAGAAATACAGATATTCAGTTGCGAAAATTGATTTTTTTCCCCAGCTATTTTACTTGGAGGTGACTTCGAAAAAGGACTCTAAAAATATCTTTGGTAAGTTTAAACTTACATCTGTATGCAAGATGTTCAGCAGAAGTTAATTATCTCAATTTATTAGGGAACTGCTGGTAACACTAAGGTGTCTGCTTCTTCCATGCAACACATTTAATGTCTGCTGCATGGGCAGTGTGGAACACATTTACTCTTTAATTGTGGTTACAATAGATTTATTCTGCTGTTTCATTGAGTAATCAGTTATCTTCATGAATTTGAAATATTTCTGTGACTAGTAAAGAAATCACTGAGCAGAAAAATAAGATCACAAAAGGGTTTGTATTTACTCTGTAAGTTTGTTATAAGGATTGTGAAAGGTAAATTAATTCTGACTTGAAATCTTTCACTCTTTTAAATATTTCCATCGGTATCTTCTAATAGAAAGTACAGCCAATGTGGTTTTTAAAATATTTGGATGCAAACATAGAGCCCCCACAAAGAAACAGCTCAAATTTCATTTCAAAATCTACTTTACAGCAGACAGATAGTATTTTAACACAGAACATTTCTTTTGAGAGGTCTTCTTCCTAGTAAAAAGGAGAAATTCCCAAAGGAAAGGGCTCAGTCACAGAAATGCCAGATGTGAAGGAACATGGTTTCTAGAAATCATATATGCACTACTAGTGAATAACCACTTACACTGCTAAGTATGTATGACACACATTGAAGCCCTTATTCACAAACTCAGTCTAATACAGGCTGAAATATTTTCTTAATTTTTTTTAGAATCACTCATTAAAATCAGTGCCCAAGCTCTAACTGAGCAAAGATGCTCCATCATGTCCCTAAAACATATGCTTAGGTCTAAGAGTATGTTTAAATCTAATTAAGTGTTCTTTAGAATCCACAGTGTGGGTAAAGAGTTCAGCTCATATAAATATAAATAAATATGGCATAAATATTGCCAGGAAGAATGGAATATATATTTTACTTTTTCATGTGGAACTTAAGAAAATTGTTTATGTAAAAACACCATTTTGAGAAACCATCTAAAACTTCTGTACATTTCAAAATTAAACTTTTCAACTTCTTCAAATATTTTCATCGTTCTTTCCAGATATTCCTCTTCCCCAAACTTGACATTCATCATGAACAATTTTGTCCCTTCCGAAACAGCATTTTTCAGTTAATTTATTTTCAAATGAAAAGAGTTATCCGGTTCTACTAGTATTTTAAATTGGCACAAGTTTGACTTTTAAAAATACAGAGTTTTATTTCAATGAAGTTTAAAGCACAACTGTCAGGAGCAGAAAACGACAAAGCAGACCTAAGAACTACAGCTTTGTCTGGAACACAGCAGGAAATTCTGCATAAGGGTGACTAATATCCTAATAATAAGACCTTGTCATCTTGACAGTATTAATTACTTTAGTACTGCTGTGATGTGATCATACTTCCTACTCATGATCCTGGGACACTGTAACCATCCACAACCCTACAGACTTTCCCTCTGTAGGGTGGAATTTTGCATTTGTGAAATGCTCCTCTGTGAGCACCACTTCCTTGTTCCTCAATGCCATAAAAATTATTTTCTAGAAACTCTGTGAAGCCTCAAGACTAGAAGGGTCAGCTTAAATGGAAATGGACAAGAATATTAGCATTCTTTGATTTTTTGCTTTCTCAAACACATGGATTTTTACTGTCTACCACTACCCTACACATAAGTAAGCAATAGTAAGTTCAAGAGGAAAACCAGAATATACTCCCAACTGTTGCATTTCAGATATGTGTCCTTGTTGCTGGATGTTTTATCATCATAGTTTGGAAGCAATATGGTTTTAGTCTATCCATGCTTGGTGAGTCAAATGCTGTTTCTTTTTACACTGTTGAAACTATGAAATCATAGCATCATAGAATATGTTGAGTTGGAAGGGTCCCATCAGGATCATCAAGTCCAACTCCTGGCCTTGCACAGGACACCTCAAGAGTCACACCATGTGCCTGAGAGTGTTATACAAATACTTCTTGAACTCTGTCAGGCTTGAGGCTGTGAGCACTTCCCTGGGGAGCCTGTTCCAGTGCTAAACCACCCTCTGTGTGAAAAATCTTTTCCTGATACCCAACCTAAACCTCCCTGACCCAGCTTCATGCCATTTTCTCCAGTTCTCTCACTGGTCACAAGAGTGAAGAGATCAGTACCTTCCCCTCTGCTTCCCCTCTTGAGGATGTTGAAGACCACTATGAGGTCTCCCCTCAGTTTCCTCTTCTCCAGGCTGAACAAACCAAGTGACCTCAGCCACTCCTCGTAAGATTTGCCCTTCAGACTCATCACCATCCTCATGGCCCTCCTTTGGACACTCATTTATAGCTTAATGTATTTTTTATATTGTGGAGCCCAAATCTGCACACATCCCTTAAGGTGAGGGCACACCAGTGCAGAGCAGAGCAGGACAATCCCCTCCCTTGCCCAGCTGGCAATGCTGTGACTGATGCCCCCCAGGACATGCTTGGCCCTCCTGGCTGCCCGGGCACTGCTGACTCATACTCAACTTGCCATCGACCAGGACCCCAGGTCCCTTTCCACAGCACTTGTTTCCAAGCTCTTGTTCCCCACACTATTCACACAACCAGGGTTACCCCATCCCAGGTGCAGAACCCAGCAACAAATCACCCAGCAATTACATTCCTCCAAAACAGATCAGAAACTGCCCATAGGACTTGCTGGTTTACGTTTTGATTGTGCATTCTAAAACAAGATACTTTTAAAAACCCACTCAGATGTAGATGTCAATTTTTGATCTGGGAAAAAACTCAGTCAGAACTGTTCTGCTCTAGAATTAGCCCCAGGACAATGTTCCTGATGCATGTGCATTACTATATAGGCAGTAGACTTTACTCGACTCACCAAAATGCCACCTGACTTCTGCAGCATGGTCTGTCAATGAATGCTGTGCATTCACTGTCCTTTCCATCTTTTTTACAGCTTCTTTCTTAGAGGCAAAGATGTAACTTTCGAGCTTTCAGAGACGGTCACACAAAAGCCATAAAAGAAAACTCTCTATGTGGTATGGGTCCGTGAAAGGACTATCCAGAGTTTAGCCCACAATAGCTTACTATTGATTATTTAAGATATTATTTAATTTTTGCCCACTTTTGTACAATCTGTCTTTACCACAGACCAGAATATGCAAATTGTCTTTAATCCTGTACCAAAAACTTAAATGGGGAAGGAGCATCCCCCTCAGATTTCTGTCAAGGCTAGAGCCAGCCACCTGTCCTTCACAGAAACAATTCTTCATGAAAGAAAAATTAAATGGATGTTGATTGAGAGTTCGCCTAAGCTAATGGTGCGATCACACATTAAGGTGACTAATGGTAATGGCCCCTCTGGATGAGTTACGTGGTAATAGCGCTCCAGCTGCTTTGGCTTTGCAGAAACCAGTCAGACGACTGAGAATAACTTTTCTGGTCTTTCTTCAATTAATCTCTGTTGACTGAAATAACAAAATTATGAGCAGTTCTGAAACTGGGGGGCGGGGGGGGTTATTACTGTTTCTGTAAGGCATTAAAGGACACTTAAAATCTCCTTCTCAACTTGGAATTCAAATAATCACTTAACAGCTTCTCAGGACTTAGACTTAGCATTGCAATTACCCGAAACCACGGCCTGATATGGCAAGCCTCATTCAGTAAAAGGCCATTGTAACATACAATTGTATCATGAACTTGTTACAAAAAACAACTATCCCCCAAACCCCTTTGCAGTTATGTAGCAATGTAAAGGTTACAAATAAAACCTGCAAGGCTATTAAATTTCAAAGTCATTATATTGTATTTCTAATATGCTCTTGATCATTTTCTAACGAAGTATTTTGAACCAAAACTGCCTATTACTTCTCATTGCCCCATATTTCTGGCCAGCGTGTGGGTTCTCAATACCCCAAAGTTTCATTTTCAAAAAGTCTTTGTCCTCAAATGCTCAAGTCAATACTTCAAGACTAGAGCTTCTTTTCAGCGATTTAGGGAACAATGAAATTTGGTCTAAGTCTAATGTACAATCATTTGGTAAATGCTATGGTGCAAGATGCTGATGGTACAGATTACCAAGATAAATTTTACTTTGCTTCACAGACGACATAACAGATGTCTGAACAAAACTTTTCAGGGCTACAGTATAGATGAATGTGAAGTTGGTACCTTTTGATATAAAATTACTGATTTTTTCTTTTTAATTACTGAAATAGTTAGTGGAACAAATTCCAGTGTAGTTTGGGAAAAAGTATCTTATTTCCCAAAATGCAATTACTGAGATTAAGTCTGAGTGTAGTCTGATTATATACATAAGGGAAATGCTACCTTCATGTCCAGTAGAGTGGATTTGAAAGAAAAGAGTGCTTGCAATGACCATTTTATCATCTATCCAGTATTCATTAGCATTACATATTGGCTCCCTTCCTGAACACAGATGAAGAAGTGGCAGTGGAGTTAGGATAGACCTGAGCAGGCTTTTAGAAACATAATTAGAAACAGAAACAGTATGTGGTAAAGCTATAGCATATTACTAAACATAAAGTGTTGAATTTGCCAGTTTTCCTGTAAGTGCTGAAAATACAAAAAAAAAAAAAATTAAAAATGTAAAATAGAAAAAAATGTTCAGTGGTCTTTTATTTAGGCATCTTAACTTGCCATAGTTATGTAATAGTGCAAATAGGAAGATACCCAAAGAAATACCTTTTCTGGTTTCCTTCCATTCCTTTTCTGCATCAGATTTGTTTTGTCTCTGGGTTGGGTCTTACATTGTGAAATCATTTGGGAAAAAATAACCTTTTCTTAGTGCAGAGTGTTTTCAGATCAGGATTTTCAACACTTTGGCACATTTAACATCATATTACATAGATCAAAGTGCCAGCAAATTAGAAGGCAAGGATGAGTTAGGTCCACAGCACACTTGCTGTGTTAGACCATCGCTCTGGAACATTTCCTGGAGAGCAGACCAGCACAATTGCACTGAACCAAGTGTGGACTGCCTGGGAAGACAGAGCAGTTCTTAGTGCGACCTGCAGCAGTACTTGAAAGTTACAATTCTCTGGCAGACCAGCACGTCTTCCCTGCTGTTTCACTGAAAGAGAAATAAGGATAAAAGATCAAAATATGTTCTAATACTCTGGAAGTTGAAATCTAGCATAGAAAAAAATTTCTCCCATGTTTCAATCTAGGAAGTAAGGCTAGATACAGAACACACGTCCTCTACAATTTAAACAAATGCAGCTCCATGCTGCCATGGCCAAGTGCTAGAACTGTCCTCATTAGCTACTGTCCTAGTTTGGACAAATTTGGAGGAGAATATCCTCTGATAGAAGTCAGGTCGCAACCACCCCTCCCCCCCAGGTTCGGGAAAAAATTTCCTCAAAGGAAAGTGAAAGAGATAA
>VZTI01000409.1:222691-342175 GCA_013397865.1 Struthidea cinerea | reverse complement strand
CCCCCTGCCACTTTCTCTTTGTATTCTAATTATGGCTTAAGATAAGTTCCTCCTTTGGCAGTATAGGCTAGCATGGGATGGAAAACATTCCAAGACACACCTTGGCATATGTAGGTCAAAACAAATGCCTTAGCATTATTTTAAAAACTCGTGAAGTTCTATGAGAAAATTTTTATCAATAGCCTGTTTATAGAGAATCTTTAATAAACAGATATGTATACACGTATTTAAGCTCACACACAAAACTACCACATACAAACTCATACATTAGGACTGCATACAAACTGTGTTTGAACCTGAACTATTATATATTGCACAAACAAAATGATGGTACTTACATCCTGTCTTTGGAATGATGTGAACCAAAGAGAGCGCCTAAAGTGGGCTGCATTGAAAGAAGAGGTGAAGGTGACAGCAAAGACACTCGCTTTGTTCATTATGTCTTGAGATATCCCTCTTTCACTGCAGGATCCTGGGATAAAGCAAGGATAAAAGTGGGCAGAACCACCTAAAGAATGGCACTTCAAGTATGCAAAAGAGCTTTTTTTGTTTGACCTGATCTCTCTACAGGTTTTCCCCATGAGGCAAGAATGGTCTTCCAGCAGAGACGCAGAAATCACTTCCGCTCTCACAGAAATAAAACTTCAGACCCTTTCACAGAGAGCAGCAAGATTCTACACCTCCCCTGATGGGATCCCTCAGCCCATTTCTGTCACTGCATTACAGCTGTGCAGCTCTATCCTCTTCTTCACCAATCCAAATGGAAGTGGCAGCCTACTATGAAGAAGAGAAACAGACTCAGCTGGTGTATACTTGGATACCACAAGTGAAGGACCTACACAATAAGGGATTCAAAACACACACTCAGCTCTGCTGTGGGGCTAACCCATCACCTGTAGGCTGCTGTCATTTGTGATATGAAATTATGCTGAGAAACACCATGGACTTCTGGAGTAGGCAGGTGACTACCTGTCTTGCCTTTTCGTCATAGCAATATCCTCCAGCCAGACCACTGACGGCCACTGATGGGTCTGTTTGTCTAATGGAATACTAATTCATAGAATCATGAATATCGTGAGTTGGAAAGGACCCACAAAGATCATCAAAGTCCAAATCCTTAGAGTAATTAGCTGCTTATTAATACTTTTGATTGGATTAACTAAGCACAGTGCCATCAATCTACCCTTCTTCTCAGCTTCACCACACATGAACTTCTCAGATGCCATTTCTTTGGCTTCCACACTCCCCTTAAGGTCTCAATATTCCCCTTTCAAACAACAACCATCTCCCCCAAGATCATGTTGGACACACCATGTTTGCCAGCATTACATTAATCTTAGATGTATCAGTTAGTGCTAGCATTTCTAAAGGTTCTACTCCTTTTCTTAGTTCCTAGAACATGTCTCCTCCATGCAGAGCAAGCTCCCAGTGTTAGGAGCTCTCTGCTACCTTGTATTCTTCTGGTAATATCCCCTCGATGCCCACATTATGGCTTACAGTTAGATTTTATTAAAATGTAATTAAAGACAGTTAAATCAATTCAGTAAAGTACATTTGGGTTTAAGCAATTAAAATTTTGTTTGGGTCATGTTTACCTACCTGAGCACATAAAATTCCCTGACTGAACTTGCCACCTCTTCTCACTTGTTCCTTCCCTGCAACCCCACCCTTCTCAACTCCATCCCAAAGTCCAAATACCTTTCCATTAAGAAAACATTTTGTTCTAAATGTACCAGCATGCAAAAGGTTCACAGGCTGTTTTTCTAAATTAACATTAATGCCATTTGAGTAGCCAGTCATGAGTAAACCAAACAGGTTCTTGAAATAAGATCTCTTCTTTACAACATTAGGCTCAACACTTCACTACTTCAGTTAATGTGTTGTGATAGGTGTTGTAGTTTCATATAACTATCTCCCCGTACATCTGCAGTGAAGTCTCACAGTGCAGTGTAATTGGATCTTCACAACATCACCTTCCACCTACTGGCAACAGATAATGGCACAGTTTGTAAAATACCTGACTACAAAGAAAGTAGCAGCCTGAAAAATTCAGAAAGATAAAGATTGACTTTGTAAATGGACGTCAGTGGAAATTTTACCACTAAAAAACGAACTTGAATTTGCATTAGAGAAATACATAGCAAAAAGTTTGAGAAAAAAAGTATCAGAATTGTAAGCCCTTAACCAAGATGAAGATTTAATGGTAGTTTGATCTTAGACTCCACAGGCAAATACATTCCAAACCAGGTAACATAATTTGAGGGCTACAGACCTATGGCCAGAAAATTTACAGAGGTAAATCAGGAATGGTTAATGAAACCAAGAGAGTTACAGTTGGTATGATCCAGCTCTGTGTGCCATTCAATACTCTCTTGGAGCCAGTATAGGAGCTATGCTTATGAATTTCACATGGGAAACAAAAAAGCAACAACACAGGGCAGATTCTGTTGCTGGCATTACTCCATTCAGCTATTCCTCACTCATATTGCTGTAGCAGCTCAGATCAAAAGAACTCTACCGCCACAATAAAAGACAGGCTCCCCCTCCCAGCAAAGGAACGCATCCTGTAAAGTCAGCATAGAGGACCACGTATGGATGGCCAAGAAGTACTAGGAGACGGTACCATCCTATTGATTACAGTGCACTAGTCCTCACCATGGGCTAATTTTTTTTTTTTGTGCTCAAGAGTTTTAAGGTGTTATGTGAAGAAGAGAGAAGAACATAGAAGAAAGTACACCAGTGCTTATTATAAAATGCAACATATGGGCAAATGAAGTCAGCATCTTAACTGATGAGAAACAATAACTTCAATCCTGATATGGTGAGTCAGATGTCAGACAAATGACAGGCATCTGTCAGCTTGTGGAGCTGGGACCCACTCATGCTCTGAACGCCAGTCTGCTATTTGTGACTGTATAATATACAGAACTTGGTACCCTGCCCCCATTCCACACAAAGCAAGGGAATGAAAGTTGAAGGCCCTCAAAAATGAAGGAACTTTTGCATGTGTAATGTTAAAAGATTCTGCCTGAAGATCTTTCTAGCTTTTTTTACACTTGCTATTTTGAATGTTAGTTTTCCTGGACTTAAATTTGACTAGCTTGACTAATCAGATGAAAATAGAAGCAGTTTCAAAGTTCAGAGTCATCTGAATTATTATAACCCTTCCATGTAACTGATTTTCCATAACCACAAACCAGAAGACTTTTCATTGGAATGACAGTGCACTTCCACTGCAAAGTAGTCTCTCCCCACAATCTACAGGATACACTATCATGACCACCACACCTACAAGATACTCAAATTGTAAGGTGAATTACTACTACCTGCTCCCCAGAGGGAAACATTGGCTTATAACTGCCAGATGGAACTGGCAGCTGGCAACTCAACGCACCACAAAGACCTTATGCAAATAGGGTCTTAACAAATGGGTATTCTGGCTTTCTGTTCCCACTCCTTTTAAATCTAACACCTCTGACTCCTGCTCCCCACCTTGGCTGGCTCTTGGACTTAGCCTTTGCTCCTGACCAGTTCAGACTGCTTAATACACACATACACACAATTTTTATTATTTACATATTTTATCACAGCAAATATTAATTGCATGTATTTAATCAAAGACACTGCTTTCAGTTTGCTTGCGAACAGACCTGCTTTGGCTGCGTCATGTCAAGCAAAAGAAGTCGCACATTTCTGTGTCACAGACTTTATTCTTTTGATTGCCAAATACATATCCCCATCCTCTCACTGATGGGGGGACAAAATTAATAGTACAGCAAGTGTATATACTGCTGCCCTGGATGTTCAGTGCTGCCAAGTGTTCGCTTAAGTTAGGCTGCACCTAAACAAAAGTTAGCATGCCTAACTACTTCAAATAAATGAAGCAATCGCTCTTTCAATTTGAAAAGTTTAGCAAAAAATTGGCTTTTACTTTTCATTAAGTGCAACCACATATAAACCTTACCAGTCCAGTAAATTTTTTAATAGAAATTTCTGAAACTATTATAGTGAAATACACAGGAAAAAAATTAATAAAAAACAACAAACCAAAACAAACAAAAACCCCAGGGGCAATGTAAGCAAACAGCAAAATGAACCACTCTCTAAAGTGTTCGGCTCCAGTAGGAGGGAAAGACATAGCTGTGGAAAACTGAAGCAGATCTGATGGAAACACACAGCTGGAAGAAAATGCCTATGGCAGAATGCTTTAAAAATACACAGTTTAAAAAAAAATATTCAAATACATAATTTACAGTCATGTAGTAAAAGCTAACCAGAAAAAAATAAGAAGAAACTTCATTCTCTATCTCAAGAGAGTCATGAAATATAGTGAGTTTTAGACCAACTCCTCTCAGATCTGTCCACATCCTACACACATCATCAAGCTCCAAAGCTCCATCAAATTCATTTATTAATTAATAAAACACAAAAAAATGTGTTACTAAGAGTCACTTGCCTAATGAATATAAGATATTGAGTGTGCCAAGCTTCTATGATTAAGCTACATTTCTTCAACTGCTACATGTATCACTGGAAAGTGAAATAGGCTTAAAGAGAAATAAAAGCAGTTTGAGAGAAATAGAAATAGTTTGCTTCATGAGAACAGCAACCTTAAGCTGTATTCTTTCACCTTGTAAAATGAGGGAGCAGGTGAGGGTTTAGAAATGCTAGCACTAACTGATACATCTAAGACTTTGTCTCTATACTAAGAAGTCCCAGTTCTTGTGGGTTTGTGGGTGTGTGGGTGTACTTACCCTAGGCAGAAGTAGTTTCCAGAGGCTGGGAAAAACTCTCAGGTGTGAGACAGGTTATTCCCCCCAGAATTACTTGCAAAGAAAGAGCATGACAGAGTTCTAGCATATGATCAGTTCTAGTCCACTGAAATGTGTAATTTTGAGGAGAATACTACTCATCCTATTTGCTGCCTTGCCCCTCGTCCCGTTCCACTATAAAAGGGGAAGCCGGGAAGGATTCTTCTGATAGATTTTTCTGACGAAAAATCAAGCACTAACATGCAATATTATACCTGAAACCCGTTTATTGAAATAAAATAAAACAAATAAGCAAACAAACAACAACAAAAAAGAAACCTAAGTGTTCTTACTAAAAAAAGAAGGCGGGGGGAAGAACGGNTTTGAAGAGCAGCAGGCTGCGTGTTCCTTCCGTCGGCGGGGAACAGGCTGCTGTGGTTGCAGGCGCGCTCCCGGAGCAGCTGCGGTCTCTCGCAGCGGCGTCTGGGCGCGGTGGCTGCGGGCGGCGGCGGCTGCAGCCTGGCTGCCGCAGGGCTGTTCTCCGGGCTCGTTGCCGCGGGCAACACGGGGAACACGGCGGCGGCGGCGGCTGCAGGTTGGGGGCGGGCGGTGGCTGGAAACTGGGTGCAGGCGGAAGCCGCGGATGGCAGCTGCGAGCTGGGTGCGGGCGGCGGCGGGGAGCACAAGATCCTCACGGCGACAAGCTAGTTCTCGGAATTGGCACAGCAGGGCGAAGCAGCCACAGGCAGGGAGACAGGAAAGAGGGTGCGAAGGCGGGAGCAGAAGGGGCCAAGCTGACCCTCCAAGCAACCCAAAGCAAAAAGACAAGACAGACGTCGTGGTGTTGGGGCTACATGTTTTTATATGCCCCCAAACTCCTCCCCTAGTTTGGCTTCGCGGGCCCGTTTTTGGCGGGCGTTTTTCACCAAGTACAGCATGCGTGTGGAGGGGGCGGGGAGCTGCTCGCAGTCTGATCATGGAGGCCTTCTCTGCCCTGACTGGCTGCCAGGCGAAGCTTCTCTGGGCACAGGGCAACACAAGTTTTTTATAGGAATTTTCTTCACCTCATTTGTGACATATGTTAAGGCATATATATATATATAGGTCCCTCTCACCCCTTTACTACAGCCAGACTGAAACTAGCTGTGGGGGATACCTAAGCAAGTGGCCTGGACTGAAAAAGCTTCCTATAGGGAAAGCTCTATCAATTACAGCTCTTTTTAAAAACAATACTAGCTATTGTTTACCTATTTTTTGCAGATGTTTTCAGTTTTTAGATTCTTCTAAATACAGCTAAGTGAAGTCTCTCCACTTTTTTTCTGGAATGACAGAGTATGTAAAAGCCTCTCAAGGCCGCAGAACCTTCCATATGTTAAATAAACTTGAGCAGTATTTATTTATAACTGAAGATACAAAGTTCACTAGAGAGGACTCAGTTCTTTAATTTGCCAACAGGATGACTAATCAGCAAGTATGTGCTGGCCAGAGCATGGCAGCCATTCAGCTATGCACTAACCAGACAGAACACACCACCTGAATATTCCACAGGGATGATCACAATTCTCAGTGGAAGATGGGAGGCTACTGAAACAGAGGTGGGAGAGAGTTTGGGGAGGGAAAGGAAACAAATCTTCAGGAATTTAGGCACAGTGTATCCTGCTGCTCCCTGGACAATTTGTTTTCTTTCCTAGTGTGGAAAACTCACAAAATTATTTTATTGGACAGTGTGAACAAGCAAGACTAGTTCAGACACAGCATCTGGGGTAAGCAGCTATTGGTGATGGCTGATTTCATAAGAATATTCCAGGTTGATTTTGGAAAGCTGCCATGTCACTCACAGAACTGTACCATCCATCAGGACAACTTATGAAATCAATTGCTATTTCTGTTCATCTGTTCTTCAAGCTTAAGAATCCTAATTTATGGCCAATAGAGGTTTTTGCTTTTTAAACAAACAAAACTCTAGAGCTTCTGACCAGGAATTTTTGCTATTCAGATAGCTCTTTTAATATCACTACTTTTGCTCCAGTCTGTACAGCAGTTGTACCAAATGCAATTGGGGGCTAGAGAAGACCTTTTTGATTCTTTCCTGCTTTTGCTAAACAATTCAGATATCTTGAAAAGATCAGGCAGTATGTTGTCAGGAAAGTACCTTCTCCTTATTTTTCCTGCTAATTTCAGTGGCACGTATGATGGCATGTGCTTGGAATGGCTTACTGAGCTTCATTCTCTCATTGCCACTCTAATGAGGATTGTATTTGTATCTAAGATAACTGAAATAATACTGATCCTGGTTTGTTGTAGTCTTTATCTGTAGTGTTTTACTATTTGAGCTCCATCAGTTGCTCTCCATCTGGAAGGTATGACTTCAAGTTTAAATACCTTTCAAGGCTTATTTCTGATGGTCATCTAAGAATACACATTTCAAGTAACTGTTACAAGTGCACAAATTAATGTTTACTCTTTTCTTCTGGGCATCTCATGCTGTAGGAAACAAATCCACACATTACTGTGCAGGTGCATAGGGACATGACAAAAGGTGTCACTTAAATTCCAAATATCTTCACAGTTTATGCAAAATCTCATCACCAGATGAAAAATCTTTCTCTGAGAAGTTTTCTTCATTCTCAGCTTTGATTACACTCACAGGGATCAATTTACATGAATCAGACTTGGCAAAATCTGCAGTAAGACCTCCAGAATCCAAGGACTGCTGTAACAAATCCCAGGCTACTAGGCCACACCACTGATCCAAAGGCCAAATGTTATTTGAGTTACTCCTTGGTGAGGTCAATACAAATCAGCTGAGAGCAGTGAGAACAAGCTATTGACCTACATTTTACCTTCACAATTTAAAACCAAACTTTGCTTCAGCCTTAGCTGTGCCTGAACCAGACATGCTTCACCTGGTTCAAGTTCTTTGTGCTTATATTCTTGATAAGTACATACTTCCGAATGCCTCTCAAACAAATGGCTGCCTTCTATTTGTCAGTATCACCAACTATTTAGAAAATGTTCTAAGTTTTTATAAGAATGCACAAATCTAATAACAGGTGTCTACTGCCATAGAAGTACTGTTAAAAGAAATAAATTTAAAAAATAAATGAGAGATTTCATCCTTAAGAATAACCAACTCAACTACACCTTACTTTACTGCGGATTGGCCTAGCTGTAAGTGGAACACCAACACAGACAATGCATTTGTTTATGTTTGGATAGCTGAGACACTCTTCACCTTCTCTTGTCTCCCCCTCTTCCCAAAACATCTGATCTGTTTTTCCACAAGTGGTTAGTGAAGTTTGGCTGATAAATGCAAATGTCTGGATGTTGATTCTCTGAGCTGCCCGTAACCAGAAAGATGATCAGCAGTTCAAGCATCAACTTGATAATCCAGAAAACAAACAGTAAAACCTGTTCATCACCCTCTTTGCCCTGTAGTTACCCAAGGCACATTTTTAAACACAGCCTGCTGGTGGGAACATCTTTTCCATCTGGCTAGCAAGGTGCACAGTTCCCTCACCATGCACGAAAAAAATATTATCTAAGCAATCAAAAACCTTAAATTCTACATACCTAAGTTTTCAATCGAAAATCTTATACTACCTTGGAGTTTTTAACATAGTATTTTTAAAGCCATCCTGAGAATTCTCTGCCTCTTTTCAATGCCATGTATTAAGACATAAAATAATTTTTCCTCTCTTGTTGGAGAATGAGCTTTCCCTTAAAAATCAATTGAAACTCATTTATTTATGAGAAACATATATAATTGAATGGACAGCTGTATGTCACTTAGAATGATCAACATGAATAACAGGGACACCAACAGAAGGAGGATGAACCCTTTAAGCCTTCAATTATCATACTTTTTCATACAAGAAATGTCACGGCCTATTAGCAGTACAAAAGATGCCTTCATGACAAATTCAGATAAAAACTGTGAATGGAAATAAACTCACTACAGCACTGATTTTGGCACAGGTGCAGGGGGATTTTAAATGGGTTATTCAGCTACGATACAGGAAGTGAAAAATATAGGCCTAATTTAATGGTTCCTTTAAGGAGATGTCACTCATTCTTTCATATTAACACTTTTCACTCAGCATCCCATTTCACTGTTATAGACAGGCCATATATCTGCAGTTCTTTTAGAAATTAGGAGATTAGAGACTGAATCCTCTTCTTGTGTAATTGTTTCATTGCTGCTTCTGCTTATCACCTTGGACGGATTTCTTTCTGTCAAACAGCAGAGTCACTGTGCTTGAATGAATCAGGACAGCAAAACAGCTGTGACTGCACTAATGCAAAGGTATTTATGGAAACAAAATGCACAGTAAAAACAGGCATTTATTTTCCAAGAAGGGCTCATTACTTGGTGGCATTCTTTTAATACAATGATTTAGGATATGCAGTATAATTTAAATTTAGTTTAGCTGTAGTCTCAACAAGGAGTCAATTAGGACAGTTTGGAGTGAGGGTAAATGTGACTCTTGCCAAGACAAAGGACTTTTTATTTTCTCTTTTTAAAAGCCTGATACAAGTAGAAAGACTCCAACTGACCGCTGTGTGGTCTGTCTCATAGCCCTTGTCTTTATTTATAACTCCTATTTTTATTACTTCTGGTTTTTTGTGGCTTTTTTTTTTTTTGCCTTTGCCTTACTAACTTGCTCCTTTCTCATTGTTACTTTCTTTTTCTGCCCTGTTTCTCTTCCTCCTACAAACAAAGATGATAGTTATCTTCTTGTGGTTTCCTGCACACCCTTACAATGTACCAAACGTGCAGCTCTGAAACAACTGAGCAGATTAAAAAGTGATGAGCCATTCACATGCACATTCACCTACCCACACTGTTGGCTTTTCTCTTGTCACTTTTCCCAAAAATGACATTTAAAATATTTGCTTCAATTTTCATTACATTTTAGATCAGAAGAGTTTGTCATATCATTTGTAGCAACACGCACCCTGGAAAATTTAAATCAAATTAGGTGTTATTTTCTCTAAAAGAACTGATATCAAGCTGTCCCAAGCTTCTTCAATGGCACATCATGGATCCCACAGCTTGGATGTGAATTGTGCTCAGGTAATCCCAGCAGGAAAATCAGGCCTGCTGCTTTCTGCAAATTAATCTGAAAGTCTGCTTAGTCCAAAACCACATATCATGATCAGATTTTAAGTGCGTGATCAGAGATATCAGGCAGAAATATTAAAAAAAGACTCTCTGATCAGTAGAAGACAATAGCCCCTCTTACCTAACACTCCTCTTCAGCTTACAGTTGTCTAGGGACTGGGAGGAAAAAGTCCTGATGCTATAGGAGATCAACAGAAACCTCCAAACGACAAGATCATGCAGAAGGATAGTGATCAGCATAAACATACAATACTGTATGAGCATTTGTACCTCTGGGCGTATATTTTAATCTTGCAAGGGAGACTTCTTGGGCAGAAGAGTGTACAAGCAGGTACTGAACACACCAATTATAAAATGCTGGCAGCTGTGTGCCAAAGTAAACAGAAGTAAGGAATTTGACAATCCATTTAAAGACCAAAAGTTTGTCCACAGTAAAACATTAGCAATGTCCTTCTAAGTGGCACTGCATGTCCAGGGGCTTCAATGATCTCAGTATCTCTTTTCTTATCAAACTGCCATTTCCAGTAGTACAGCTTCAGGAAACTGCATCCCACATTAACCACAAACAGCTGTTGTCTCAATCGACAGTAATTGCTACTTGCAAGAATATAGTCACACATCTATTTTTTACTAATTACTGTATTTTCAGTAATCCCAGTACCAGATTTTTTTTCTTTCCTTAGGACAATTCATTCCTTGCATTGTACTTTCCAATTTGCTGAAATGTTAGTGATTCATCCTGTTAGCTTTTTTGTGATAAATTCTACATGGTCATGAGTACATCTACTCCTCCCTAACAGCTTTTAAACTTGTCCAGCAGCTTTAGCCTCACCAAATAAAAGGGAAGCATCTCAAAAAATATTAAGTACTTACACATCATGTGAAAATAAGACTCTGGTAGAGTGCCATAACCAAGTGAAAAGTTCCGATACTCAACTGTACCAGATACCAATTAACTCACATGAGAGATACCAAGAAGTAGGCTTCATTGTTTCTGATGTTCCCAAAACTTGTTGCTTTTACTTCTACTGTCTGAAGTGATATCAGTGTGCCCACACTGATATCCCATTACTTGACTAAGCATCTAAGTGCAACTCCCATTAAAAAATACTGATTAATGCTCTCCAGTAAATTACTGTTTCTGGTTAGCCTCATGGCATTACTATCCAAAACACAGTGCCGACCTTTGATTTGAGAAAAGGCCTCCTTCTCCACACATCCACTTGCAAAGGCTCTACTTTGCAAAATTGTTTGTTTTGACCTGAAACACTGTATTTATGGTCAGGACTCAAAGCTGGGTTTTGCTTTTTTCTTTCAGACTTTTAGTGTTACACAAAACTGGTATTTAACCCACTCTCAAACTGAATCATCAGTACCAAGAGGCATCCTGAACCCCTGCAAAAAAAGAGGCTTATTTTGTCACAGGCAATTAAAAATATTTTTAAAGCCTCAAAAAAGCCTTGTTGGGGAACTTACTGTCTAATACGACAAACTTCAAACCCTTTCACTCTGCTGATTGCAAAGGCACTCTCTGGAAGGTTTGACAAGCTGTTCCATAGAATCAGTCACAGAATGGGTCAGGTTAGAAGGGACCACAGTGGGTGATGTGGTCCAACCTCCTGCTCAAGCAGGGTCATCCTACAGCACATGGCACGGGATTGTGTCTGGATGGTTCTGGAATATTTCCAGTGAGGGAGACTCCACAACCTCTCCGGGTAATCTGTTCCAGTGCTTGGTCACCCACACAATAAAGAAGTTCTTCTTCATGTTCAGGTGGAACTTTCTGTGCATCAGCTTCTGCCCATTGCTTCTTGTCCTATTGTTTGGCATCGTTGAAAAGAACCTGGCTCCATCCTCTTGGCCATTAGATATTTATATACATCGATGACGTTTCCCACAGTCTGGGGGTTTGAGCGGACGAGGAGCGCGGTTTAAGACACAGGACGGGATGCTTTGGGCAGTGTCGCCATATAAACGACGCCCCGCCGCCCACTCCGCTCCACCTCCCCGAGCTCCCCAACCTCTCCTCCCTCAGCGGCGGGGGCGGCCCCGCTCCCTCGCGGCGCGCGCGCGCCCGAACCCTCGCGAGAGGCCGTGGCTCGCGCCCGCGTTTGCCACGTTCAAAAGGGCCGGCGGCGGCAGGGGAGCGCGGCGGGCGCGCGCAACCGCTGGGCCGCCGCCCCGCCGCCTTTCTGCGCCGCCGCCAATCGGAGACGAGGGGCGCCGCGCCTCTCTGGCGCGATTGGCTGGCGGCGGGGCGGGGGCGGGGCCGCGGAGCGCTCGGGGTCGCGCTGCCGTGGCCTCAGCGCGCTCCCGCCGCACGCAGGGCTCGGGTGGTGGCGGCGGCGGCGGCTCCCGACGCGCTCCCGCTCCGCCCCCCTGCGCTGCCCGACGGGAGGTGCGATGGCTTCCCGCAAGAGCTCCAGGGCCGCCGGCGGCAGCCCCAGCCCCGGCTCCAAGAGAGGTAAGCGGTGCAGCAGTAGCTGCTGCGAGAGCGAAGCAGTAACTCTGCGGAGAAGGGGCGGGGGCTCCAGCGGCGGCCGGAGCCGGGGGAAGGGAAGGGGCCGATGCTGCCCCTGCCCGCGATGAGGGGCAGCCGGCAGGCGAAGCGCTGGGATGCTGCGCCTTTTCCCCGCCTCTCCCGCCCTTCACTTCCCTCCCTCCGGTTCCTCCCGCGCTTCGGGAGCTGGGCAGGGGAACACGGGGATAGATGGCCGTGATGTGTCTCTCGTGTTTCCGCCGTTCCCTGTCCAGGGAGTTCACGTGGAGGGGAAAGTTGTCGGGCCTGGGTGGCGGGGACGCCCCTCAAAGGTTCCCTAGAAGGGATGAGATGAGCTGCGGGCAGGCCTCAGCATCTGTGGGTATCCCTGAGACCTCTTCCTCCGGGAGATGGGGGTAGAACCGGAATGCCCCAATCTCAAGTCTTTGTTGCTCTCGTATCCAAACTTGGATGTGGAATATCTCCTTAGACTGACCTGGTTAGGTCAAAATTATTAGATCTGTTGTAAATGGAGCACCTAAGTTGATGGTTTCTGTAGCTATCGAAGCAAGGAGGAAGAATCCCATAAAAATGCAAGCAGGAGGTTTTTTGGAGGCAGTGATCCCCACACCTCCTACCCCGCTAATAAAGAACCCCTCGCCAAATCTGACTGTTCACAGACAGCTGTGTGTGGACAGTTTATGTAGGGAAAGTTTTATGTGCATTGGCATTTCTCAGCATAGCAGTACACGCCTGAAAGAGGGAAGAAAGTGTCTGTACTTCTGGAATCAGTATGCAGCCATGCACACTGTACTGGAGAAAGGAGGTGTTTTTATCACAGACTGAGCGTTTCCGCATTGTAGCTTCTTTGGATTTGAGCTTGGTGTGCACAGAGCTCCAGTGATAAAATGTGGTGATGACACAGAAATATTATCTGTTGTCCCTCTTTGAATTTAGCAATAATAGTGAGAACTGTTCATTAAAGGATGAACCATATAGGATTAGTTTACCTATCACGTGATGATTTAAGAGGGAAAGATTTCAAATATACTTAAGCTTAAAAGAGTTTAGAGATAATATTGCAATCTTTGTAGAAGTGGGGTTTTTTAAATTTTATTTTTAATTCCTTTTTTCAATTGCTGACCTATGCTGTGCAGTCTATGTTAATTACGGTTTTTGCTTGGACTGGAGGTGCTGTGATGATCACTCAGTGTTAAGCATGCTGAATACAGATTTTCAATTTTAATGCCTTAAAAACATACATCCCTGTTGTAATTTTGAGTACTGAATATGGTAGTTAATATTCTAAATATCACTTTAAACATTTGTTGATGTCTGAAAAATAGATTTATTGGTAAACTGAATCTCTGACTGGATAAAAAAAGCATTCCGTGGGTTTTTATTTGTACTCTGAGTAAAATTTTCTCTCTTTATATTAAAAGATGTCTTTGAGGGGATGAAGCAGTATGGGCAATGTATTAGGCACTCCACTAACATGTAACCTCTTGAATTTGTTAGTATATGACACTCCTATGGTTGTCCAAGGGATTCTAATTAGGAATTACAGCATGGAGCTGATGCTGTTTTTGTAGTTGCAGCTGCAGAAAGAGGTATGGGATGGTAACTCCTGTGTGAATAAAGGAACAGCTGGAGGAGCAGAGTCCTCACAGCAGCCGGCAAGTTTTCCCCAGTCAAGGGATGTGAAAACGAGAGGAGGAAATGATTTTGAGATGGCAAGTAATTGAGACTGGGAAGTATGAAAACCTCAAGTCTGAGGCAGGTTTTGCTTGATAGAAGTATTCACTTTCACAGCAGTTCTTGAGAGAGGATGTGGCTTCTTGCCAAGGCCTTGCTCACAGCTCTCAAACCACTGAGGCTAACAGCTTATTTCAAAATCTGTGCACTCAAGACAATGCCAGCATCTGAATGTAGTAATCTGCTTTTCAGTTTCTGCGTCAGAAAATATTTACAGTAGTCTACAAATTGATTAAGTTCAAAATAGTTCTAATTATAGTTTATGTAGGTGTTTTCAGGTACACTGTAATGTCAGAAATAGAACTAAATATTTTTTAGAAATAGAACTCTAGCTTTTACTTTCAGAAGTCATATACTAGATGCTATCAAATCAGTCGTAATTAAAAAAAAAATCTTTATTTTAGCTTTGTAGTTCTTCTTATTCTTTGAAAATTACATTTACAGAATTGTATGACTATACCATTGATTTTTATTTAGAATACAGAAGTGACAGCCAGGGAAGAATTTGACAGTTTGGGGATACTTAGGGAAACATGTGTTTGTTCTTATCTGTACTGGAAAGTTTGGCAGCTTGTTACTAGTCTGCAGAATCCATTGTAAGGACATGGCCTCTCAAAAGGAAGAATATCAGTTTTAAATGCTAGATGAAGTAAGAGATAGTTGCTGCAATGTTACTTGAAGCATCATTAGATGAGGGACAGTTTTGTTACAGAAACAAATGCATAACACCTGGTCATGAATCAACTCCCTCGAATTTCATGAGATGTGAAATGTGGAAATGTCTTGGGCATTAGCAGGTGCCTGTGGAGAAGCCTTCCAGCAAGACTGAGGATCAGCAGCCCAGCTACTTTTCAAATACAGATGGCTGCAAAAATATGGATGACTTTGTAAGCTATACTTACTTATAGAAGTCCAGATCATAAGTCAGCTATCATTATGTTGCTGTGTGGGTGTATTGTGTCTTACCGTATGTAAGTGAGGACTTACTTAAACATAATTCTTATTGAAGATAAGTTGTGCAATAATTGTTTTCTTTGCATTTCTGATGGTAAGTGGGAGAGGAGTTCTCCATTAAGCTAGGCACCATACAAACCACACATTTCCAGCACAAGGCATCATCTCTATCTACAGACAACTGTAATTTATATTAAAAAACCCATAGTCCTACCTCAGCTAGTTCTGAGGCGGTGTTGACTTCAGTCTCCAGGATGACAACTCTAGTGTTGCTTTGGTAAATTTTCTTTAATCTCTAGAATAATGATTAAGAATCTTTTGACATCCCCTACTCTTCTCTGCAAGATCCCAGGAGATGTTAGTTTTCTTATTTTGCTGTTTTAACCGTGTGGCTTCCTTACATGTGCGAATGTATTACCAAGTTTTTAACTCCTTTTACTCATCCTTTGGCCCCTCTAGTGCCCCTTACTGTAATTCTTTGATTAATTTTTGGCATTTCAACTTTTGTCAAATCTGTTTGGGGCTTTTTTTGGTATGCATTCAAGGTGACCTGATGTACTTATCCAAATGCATTACAAATGTTTTAGTTAACTGCATCACTTCTGGAAGTTGTGCCTGCTAATTTGCAAGAACTTCTACTTTTTATCTCATCTCCATTGTAAAGGCTACTTTAGAGTGTGCTTTTATCTGGGTGAGGCTCTCCATTAGCTTTTTAATTTACCTAAAGAGCAGGGAAAATTCATCAACTAAAGAGGTCACATTTTGCTGCTGAAGTTATTTTGCTGGGAGCATTGAACTTCACATCAGTGCTTCCAATGCTTCAAGTGGGATTTCCCATCCATTCTGTGGTGTCTCTCAGCTACACATTTGTGCTGTGGTATAACATCTCATTTTTTTACACCATGGATTCTGCTTAAATATAATGCTTCTATCTACCTAAAAATTTGGTTTCTGCAATTTCTGACCTCAACTACTGTCCACTGTGCTTATGAGCTTTACAGTTGTGTAGTGTGTCATCTGATTTCTTGTATTGCAATCTGTTATTTCCTTCTTCATGTTAATTGAAACCTTTAGGAAGAAGGGTGTTGAGGTGTTGGAGGTCATAAGTGAGATGTAAATTTGAGATGCTGTGTGGGGTTTAACAGATGTTTTGACTTGTCAAACTGTTTGCTGAGCAAAAGTGACCAAAGTCGAAGTTTTTGCTGAACCAAAAAGAATTCTCATGATTCAGTTAGTGTGCTGCTCCGTCCATTGATTTGGCTTTTGAAACTCAGTGTCGAAGTGTTTTCTTGTAACATTATTGGTCTTCAGAAATATACAATGAATTGTTATTACTAAGTTAGGGTTTCTGTAGGTCTGTTGTAGACAAATGAAAAATACTTTGTGTCTTACTGGTGGAAACTTTGTATACTGTTTAAAAAATTCTGCAGTGATTTCTTCTGGAAGTTTAGTTGCCTAGTTTAGTTGCTTACAACTAGTTGAAGATCTTTTATTTTTACCATTAATGCCAGATACTAATACAAATAGCAAAGCCATGGAAATGTCGACTGCCACCTCCTTGTAATTCACCTGTCTGCCTTGGGTCTTATTCAGGGTGGCCTTTCTGGAAAACATTTTAAATATTCTAAACTAATCTGCCAAATTAAAAAATTGTAGCAATAGTAATGGTCCAAATATCTGTAATCTGCGTGGTACGTTGCAGCAGTGCCACTGGTGAAATGATTACATTTGCTGATTCTCCTCCCTTCTTCTCTTTTTTCTTTTTTTTCCTTCTATTTTTTAAGTGTCCTGTACAAAACTGGAGACAGTTACTGAGGTTACTCTTCAAACAAGCCAGTTTTCTTATCTGTGATTAAATGAAAGTGATATAAAAAACATGCTTAAAATGGTTAAAACAGGTATTCCTCAGCTTACTGGAGCAGATTTGCGATGAAATAGTGAACACTCTTGATTAATTTGTCTGATACTAGAGTCAAGTGAGCTCTCGAAAGACAATGCTTATGGTTTATCTGAATGAAACTTTCTCTACACTACACATTAACTGTCGAAAGGTGCAGTAGCTGATTGCTGAGGTTACTCTGGAAGTAGAAACAATCTATTTGAACACAGTACATGCTTTTTTGTTTTCCCCATGTTGCCTGGTGTTTGTATATCCTTCCTTTGCTTTTTCTCAAGGATGTATTGTTTTGGGATTGATACTTAAGTGTAGCAGGATGGACATAAATGCAAAGAGCCTGATACTTTCCTCTCTATCACTTCTTTTTCTCCTGAAGAATTCTGAAGCACTGGGAGATTCCTCTCCAAACTTCCAGAGATGCTACCACTTGATAAAGACATCAGAGTTCTCATGCCTCTTTTGATCTAGTGTGGGGGTTTTCTAATGGATCTTACATGTGTGCAGGAAGTCATTGTGGGCTTAAAGAAATTATTCACAGGGCTTCAAATATGGAGGAAAGTTGCACTTCATGTCTGCAAGGATTATTTCCTTTAATATACTTTCTGAGCATTTTGTCAAGCGTTTAAATGATAACCTATTCAATAGCCTTTTGAGGATAGGGCTTGTTTAAAATGCTAGATGGAAAACCTAAAGTATCTCTAGTATCAGGGAGACAGGAAACTGGCATATGTTTTCTCACATTTTGGCAATTACTCTGAGAACACACATGAAGATTCCTCATCAGAGGTCATAGCTACTCAGTGTTCAGACACCAAGGATGTACATCATATTGGGGAATTAAGATGTTAAACTTTTTTAAACAGTTTAATACTACAGGTCTGCAGTCAGCTTAATCTAGTTTGAGGCTGCTCTGCAGTCTTCCTCTTTTCAATACCCCTTCCCTGTACCTGAGTTATTGACTGTGCAGGTGCAAGATGAACCACACAGGGAACTGATAAGCAGAAAGCTGATTTTTTCATTTCACACCCCACCCCCCCCAACCCCTCCCACTAGACTGTCTCAATGCACAGCTTTATGGCAGGTCATTTGGGGAGGAGGGAAGAGTTGACAGTGAGTGGGTGGGCATTAGGGGAGGGTGAGATTAATCCAGAGTTTTAGGTTCGATCATGTAGTCATGGAGCCATGGTGTGAACATAGAAAGTTAACTGGTTTGGTTGGTTGTGCTAATGTAATAGCTGGATATATAAGGGCTTCAGTAAAGATAACAAAATTTACTAGCAGTAGAGGCCTATACGTCAAGATTATTTCTAATTAGAGTGCATAAAGAGGTGACATTTCAATAATGGTGTCTCTTTAAACTGAAAACCCCGTGGCCGATCACCTGTATGAAAAGAAAGGGTCCATTTTCAGCTGGAATCACTTTGAAACATGTAATAAGAGTTCCTGTGCTAATTCTTACGTTGAATTCTTCATTGTAGAGAACTTGAGCAATGAAGTTCTGATTTGCCCCAAGCGGTTCTTTCCTGATGATCATCACAATCTGGTAATCTGTTTGATAGCCTGCAGCAATCTTTTTCCTAACTGCATCTATGGGATAGCTCTTTGCATGGAAAAGTTTTGAGCTATGCTTTGAAGTGGAAATCATAATATTATGTGTCTTTAAACATGCTGGAAATGAGTTATCCAGATAACTATGTACTGAGTTTGAACATACTGCAGTATGTGTGGTTCAACTTTGTTACAACTTTAAAGATTAAACAAATTTTCATTTTCTTTATATGGAGTTGCACTCTTACTTTGCATGTACTTAACCTGATGTAACAAATGCTACCAAGTTGTTTGTTTGAAGCGTTTCTTTACAAAACATCTAATAGCTAGAGGGGGTTGTAACTATTCAGTAGTGGTTTTCTGGTTTTGCAGTTTTATTTCCTGAGGTTCTGTTTGTTAATTGACAATTAATTACTAATGCAACATATCTCATTTTCCCGTTCCTTATGCTGGTGTTTTTTAAATTTAAAAATTCTTAAAGAAAGTTCTGTAACTTTTTTTGTAACTGTAGTCTTATTTCCTTCCATAGTAGCTAAAGAACACATAGTAGCTAGAAGACACAGATGCATCTTTTGAAGCCAGGAGTTTCTGTAAACAGCAATTTCTCTGCAACTGAGATCTACTAAAAACATATTTTAGTAGTGTATGAGACACCTAAATCCTCTTTTGTACTCTGTAAGAGTTGCAGGTGTATAGCACCCCCACGGACAAACACCTAATTAAATTGGCTTAATATCAGGCTTGAAACTCTGGTAAGTTTTAGGCATTTTAAGCATTTTAAAATGTTCTTATTTTCCGTGAGCAGAAACCTGTGAAAAGCAGAGTTGTATGTGCTTGCGTGGCAACTGGAATTTTTCTATTTGAACTCCCTCAAAGCATGAGAAAAATGTAAAGAACTAAACCAACATAGTCTGTTTTCTTTATTTTGTGGCTTAATTAGGACTTGTTGCTAAAACAAATTATGTGACCCACATTACAGGATAGGAAAATGGAACAAGGAAAAAATACCCTTAAATTAATGCCAGCCTGTTATGTACGGAGATGAGGATTTTTAACCTTATGTAATAGAATCTTTTTTAAAGGTCACCACCAGCAAAATTTGCATGTTCTAGGCCCAAGTATTTCTTGTATTTCCTCTCCACATTTACCTTCCCTGAACTCTGTTCCGTCCTAAATACAACCAACTATTTAATTAACCTAGTAATTATGTAGGACTGTTGGCTGCATTAAATCATTCAAATGCAAGATAGGTAGATTGTATAATTTTAGATTTTATTTCCAGATGTTCTATGGGAGAGAGCTGGTTAATCAAAATAGCAGCCATTAAAAATCTTTAAGCAATTTGTACAGTTAAAATAATTTTTAATCATATTAAATCAAATTTTGTCTAGTCATTGGTGTTACAGAGATATTGTTCCTATAGCAGGAAGCAAACTAAGCTTTCTTTTTAAGCATCTGGTCTTAACCTTGAACCTCTTGTCTTGATGTTTGACTCAAGTAAGTTTACAAGAGGCATGTTCTACATTCAGTTTTGGACTTTAATTCTATTTTGTGCTTATATATACATAAAAACAAAACTAGAGAAAATTGACTGAAGTGTTTGGGAAAAAAGATGTACTTTTCTGTACAAATCTATTTAGAGTAGGTATATTTATTACAAAATATTTTTGTTCTGTCTTTACAGGACTCCTGATTTTGTTTTCTTTTTTTCCTCCAGTGCTAACTATCTAAGCCTGTTATTGTACTATCTTTAAGTTTGTGGATAAAAGGTTTAAAAGAAAAAAAGTAATCCAAGGTATTTAGATAGTGATAGATGTATTAAATATTACTTTAAATATATTTCTGTTGGAAGTATTCATTATAAAACTCCTAGAAGTTGTAAGCAATGTCGTTTTTAGTCATTTAAGCTGTGTGCACGTCTGTGTGTATTTCTTCCTTGTAATAAATCCTACTTGAGGAACTACCCAAAAAATTGTCATCCAAATAACCAAAAATTGAATAAAAAGCCAAAACATGGCTTGGACAAAACTTGACTAGGTTTTGGGAGTGATCATCTTTCTATCACATTTAGAAAAGAAGCGGGTGCAGATTCAAGGTTTTCTCTTATGAATTTACATCTCTGTATTCCTTTCTCCTTCTCTTGACTTCAGTACTTATGCTTGGATAAATAAGACTTGAGAAGAAAGTTGTTAACAGCAGCAGCTCTTATGGGGCGAACAGCTGGTCTCTCCAGACCTCACGGAGCAGTGTGGAGCCAGCACTGCAAGTAGAGTCCACTGCTGTGCTGTATTTAGATCAAGTGCTTTTGACAAGTCTCTTGAAACTGTGCAACCTCCTAGGACAGAATTTCTCACTAAATTTCTCCTTTTCTTTCATTTGTGACTGTTTTTCTCTTAGAGACAAATCCATAGGTTTTTGAAAAAAACCCAAACAACCAACAACCCTGAAGCTAGTCATTATTGGGATGGGTTTTCTGAGTAGATTTCTTGGGAATAAATTTTACTATTTTTGTTGTGTATGTATGTCTTAGAAGAATCATGTAAATGGAAAGCAATAGGATTTATTTATAGTAAGAAAAAATGTAACTACTGAAGAATAATAAATAAATGTAAAAAAACGCACCCTGGGAATAATGCTTAACGTCAGTCAGACAGATGACAATCTTATTCTTGTTTTGGATTTTTTTTTTCTGAAGAATAATTAATTCTGACTTAGTAATGCATCACCTTAGCTTGCAACTAAAAAACTGTTCTAAGTATTGTGGTGCTCCCTGTGAGTCAGAAAGCTTATCTCTAGGCTTAAAAGTACTTTGAAATACAGCAGTTTATATTCAGAAATGGGGTTATTGACCATCTCTTTATAAACTGAATATAAACCAGGTAAAAACCTATATGTATCTATTTTACTTGAAGCATATTTTCAGAAAATAGGATCACAAATTTGATTCTTGAGGGACTAAAGTGGTTTTGTTCTTATACCTTTGGGTATACTTAGAAATGTCTTTTAGACCTACAAAGAAGTTCAAACAGTGTTCCCTAGAGGAGAGGTCTAAGTCTGACCTTTCACATCCTGACTAAGAGAGAACTTTGAGGAGATGTTTCAATGGAATCACTTTATGTCTTCCTTTCACTAGGGAAGTTCAGCAGGGTGCTTATGATCCTAGAAGTTTTTTACATATTTTGTGATGCATCCCTTTTTTTGCCTTTTATGTGTTTTTTCCCCTTCAGCTGGCCATTCCCAGCATTTCCATGATCAGCCTGCTTAGTTGTCTAATCCTGAACTTATGATTTTGCTCTTGCTTTCAGTATTTATGTTCTTCAATTGTTTGTATAGTAGGATATTTTACTGTGAGAAAACTTGTCAGGATTGAAAATTAGGGACCGTAAAGGTTTATGTTTGGATTGAGTATATGTGAAATAAGGAAAAGTTCCTCAAATACTAATGTAAAAATCTGTTAAGTGTCAGCAGGAGAGCCAAAATTGCATTTCAGTTAGTTAATTTTTATTTCAAATTTATGTTCTGGTCTTTGTGTTTCCTTTGAAGTTAGTGCTTTTTCTGTTCCATCAGTTTCCCCATTCCTAATCAGTAAGTTTCTGATCTAGATTATTAAAGTCATTTGATAGCTTGCAGAGGTATCTTTATAACCATATAGTCTAGATTATACAAAGTTCAGACCAGAGATCTAGTTTTTAATGAGAAAATAACAATTAAAAAAGCTATTTTTCCCCCCTTCTAATTTCCGTTAAGGTTGTAGTGCTGAAGAAAATTTCCTAGAAACTAAAAGAAAGAATCAATTTTGTATTGCAAAGAATTTTTATTGAATTTATTGAAAGTAAGTCTTTACCTCAAACTTTAGATCTTACCTCTAAAGACCGTGCTATGATTGTTTGTAAACAATCAAAAATTTCTGAGTATGGATATCTGTGAAAATTTAAGGTTGGAATATTTCATGAATGATATTGTAAGTATTTTAGTAAAAATCTCTGTTCCATCTGTAAAGTAAACACAGAAAATAGTAACCCTGTCTCACTTTAAAAAATAAAACAGAGTTCATAAAAGCACAGATTTGTCCATTGAAAGTGTATTATTCTGTCCTTGATGTAGAATAACACTGAATAAAAATAGAAGATGAAAATAATTTTTATTTCAGGATAGCACTTGGAATCATGATGGTTTAGGGACTTCTTAAAATGCAACAATTCAATATGTGCTTATAGATTCAGTTATAAAATACATATTACGAAAAATGTGTGTGTGTATACACTTACATGACCTGTCTCTCAGTAGTGAGAGAGTGAAAAAAAGCTTGTACTTTAATAGAAAGGGGAAAATAGTATCAACAGAGAAGGCTGTGAATTTCCTGAGACACTTTAGTCAAAATACTTGTTACTGACCCAACTCAAAAAAACCCTCTGTGTAAAACCAGTTTAAAATAATTACCTGCAGTTCTGTTACTGGAAATGGCTTGCAACACTTGCTTTATCATTAATTATATTGGACAAGATAATTTGGCAAAAATGCCAAGCAGTAGTAGATCGTGCTCATAAAATAGAGCTTGCTTTCTGTCTTTGCACTGCTACTAGTTCTGCTCTATTGGTGATAACATGGTTCTTTTGTACCTTATTTTAGCTTTTTAATTCTCTCACATATCTGCTTTTTATCACACTGCATTTCGTTCTTAGAACAACTTGTTCTGAGGTCTCCCTGTAATCTAGCTAATTGATAGTTTTTACTTCTGAAATGTGATTTTTAGTTGTTTCTTTGAGGTTAGTGTTTTATTGCTTTTCCTTTTAATGTGTATTTCTAATTTCTAGTAAGTGCCTGCTTGTATGCACCCTTATCTTCAAGTGATAAACCAGAATTTCTTCCATATTACTTCCTAATCACCTTTGTGGGAAATAATTATACACATTACAAAAGCTTAGCTTGATGATTTGAAGCCTGACATTTTGTGTTCATAATTGACTATTTTTTCCCCTCTAAACTTCTTTGCTTGCACTTTAGTGGTGAGCTACAGGTTTAACTAATGCTGCTAGTCTTAATTGTCAATTTTGCTTCTGTAAAATTAATTAAAATACATGGACTGCATAGTTGTAGCACAACTAACTTGCAAATAGTTTTTAAATTTTGGAATGGCTTTATAAACCAGTTGAAGAATAATAACTTTGAGTGTTAGTGAAGCAATTTGAGTTGCTTCAAAAAGAACCAGCAATCACAGCACTTGAACACAGCAGAAATGAGACATTGTAAGTAGTCTACACTGTTGACTTAGATATCCCAATCTCAAATTGCATTGTAAGTAGGTATGTATTCAACTTAACCTTTTTTTTTCATAAAACTAACCAAAATGATATCATTTGGTATTTTGAGCTAACCTTGGTCCATGTTTCTCTTGGTCTTTTTTCCTTTTGATGAGTTTGAAGAGTTTCCCCATTTTAGCTGTAGCCTCCTCTTTCAGGAAGAGGTTTGTCATTCTTGCAGTCAATTGAATTTTAAAGGGCCCAAGATTAAAGCTGTGGGTACTTGGCTAGAGGCCGACATATATGTGTTAGTTCAGATTTGGAGTGTACATTTGAAATTAATTTCTTGATTCTCTCAGCTCACTTTGCTTATAAGCCTTGTGCTCGTCCTTGAATGGAATATGCTCACTTAGGTCTGAGTGAAAGATGCAAAAAGGTGTGCTGAAATCATTATGGGCATTCAGCCAGGGAAGTTCTAATTCAGACCAATCCCCCCAACATATATATTAGTGGACTAGGATGTTCTCAGCATCAGTTAAATGCTTTATGAACTCACTTGTAGTGAGATCTGGTATCTGCAAATGCAGGTGCAGCTGAGGTGGAGTTGCAATGAATTGCCTAATCTGATGCATGTCAAAACACTGTATGGTTTATATACAGTAGAGTACATGCCACATTATTTTTCTTAATAATTTTGATTTCTCCATGTTCGGTTACTGTCACTCTGTGTAAATATTCCCCTTGTGCATAAGTTACGTTACTGAAATGTACCAGTCAGGAGGTCTTTCTTGAAGCATCTGGTCCGTTTAATGTATTCAAGTGGCTTTGGAGAGGGTTAAAGATACACTAGTTATAGAATCAACTGCCTGTACTTCCTTTTCATCCATTTGAAAAGTCTTAAGCTCTAGTGCTGTTTCTCGATTTTTCTCCCTTGAACTCTTGGGAATTGCATTTGGTAATTCATTGCTGGATGTTAAAACCCCAGGAGGTATGTGTTGTTTTTCAAAGTAGCTGTAACCTTCTTCTGTTCACTCCATCTACCTGATAGTTGTGTTATTTAAAGAAGCACGGGGACAGAAATGCAGAGCGCTAGATCCTAATGCTTTATTAGGGTTGTAGTGAATGAGGAGTAAGTGTGTTTCTGGCTTCCACTTAAGAGGCGCTGGCTTTTGCTTGATAAGCAACAGGAAAAGAATAGTTTGCTAACATTGAAGATGTAAAAAAAGTTGAAAAGTTTATTAGTGGGTTTTTCCTCTTTTTCTGGTCCTTAAGAAGAGGGTATATTGATGATTAATCATTTGTATTAGCTTTAAATTGTATAGGCAGTATGCATGTTGTCAGAATTTAAGGGGGGGGGTGAGTGAGATGAGTTAGTGTTAGCCCTTTCTGGAAAGGGTCTGCCAGAAGCAAATACAATGTGTATTTCTGATATGAAAATTCTTTGGCAAGAATGTGTGAGGTTGGTTTCAAGTAATTCTTTTAGAAGATTCAAAAATACATTATAGAAATTAGTTCTCTTTTTTCTTAAAGTAGTAAGTTTCAAATGTGCAGTCTCTGCAGGATAGTCAGGGGGCCTGGTAGGGGAGTGCCAACATGGAGAAAGTTTCTTGGATGAGGGCCAGCGTAACAAATGCAAGCAGGCAAGCTTTGTGTCCAGACTTGTGTTTCAGCTTATGCGCATGGGTTTAATGTCCTTAGAGATCAGGCACTGTGGCATAAATTGCAGCAAAAGTACTACAGTACAATGAGCTTGGTTTCATTTGCTGTTGTTTTTGATGTTGGAGGATTAAGGGGAGGGGAAAGGATCAACTACCCAGGATGCTCTGTTTGGAGGAGTAAGTGAATTTCATTGTCGTCAGAACTAGATTGCCATATGAGTTCTGAAAAGCGTTTGGCTCCTGAGGATAACTGCTCTAAAAATAGATTTGGAGGAGAGGTTTCTCTTGGGTCCAGTTTCGGGTTCCAGCTGAGCTGGCTTTAGGAAACTTGTTTGCTCCTGGTGCAAGACTACAGTGAGGATATTTCTTATTCTGCCTTCAGCATTAATTTTTGGAGATACTGACACACTCTCTCTGTTGGTGGAAATCAAGCACTAATGTTATGGCTGACGACACAGGTATAATCCTAACCTTTTTTTTGTGAGCAAATGGAAAATGTGTACTTGCAAATACCAGTTATGTCTGATTTTATAATCGGCAAAATAACTGGCTTACTGTTGTATGTTTTCTTGCCAGTTTGCTGTTCTAGTCTGTGTTACAGGCTGCCTCTGTTCACTTTGATTGCGTGTTCTCTGGACTAGAGGCATTCCATGAGTTCATGGCAGGTGGTTGATCGTAAATAATTTTTTGCTTAATAGAGTATTCATTAACATCAGAGACATTGTTTTGTCTTCTAATACCTGTCTTCAAAGTTGTTTTTAGGGTATGTAAAACTGCTAGATGTCTTGAAGGTAAGCTAAAGTAAAAAGGTTTTCATACACTTTTAGCTAGATGTGACTTAATGGGGAGGGCTGAGGTACAGGATTTTATAGATTTGCTGTTGAGCAATAGACCGTGCTTTAAGACTTTCTGATGTCTGCATAAAGACATCTGGTGGTGTAAGCACAGGCTTACCAGATATGGCAAGTGACCTACTTCTGACATGGCTGGCAGCATGTGCAGGGAAAGGGCTTGAGTTGAGAATTAACTGTTTGGAATGAGCTCTGAGCCAGCTTCAGTCCTTGCAGGGTTTTGTTCCAGCCCTGAATGTAGCATTTTTTGTGCAGATCATGGGTAAATTTTTTGTTACATAACCTCCATTTGTATAAAAGTGTTGCATGATCAAGCTGCTGTGGTTGTTATTCAAGAGTTTTGTAAATAATTTTGCTATAAGGTAGAAAACCACAGCACAAAAATATATTTTTGTAAACTACATTCTTATAGCAGAATCTATTTTTGAGGAATTTACATGAAACAGTCTTTTATGCTGGAAAAAAATATGAACAGTGCTGCTTGATTACTTAAGTAAGTTGTCTTTTCCTTAATTTTCCTGTTCTTCTGATAAGTAAAGTATCTTTCCTCAGATGCTACTAGCAGTAAACGGCAGAAAACAGTAAGGCAAATGAGTGTGAAATGCAGTAAGATCCTCTTTCCTGTTTGCTCTAGAACCAAGTTGCAGTGTGGAATAATTTAAATTGTTTTTAACCTAAGGCTTTCATTTAAATATTTACAAAGCTTTCATTGACTGCCTTGGTACACAGGTGTAGTGAAGCCCTGATATTACATACTGTAATTGTTTATTTCTCAATATTAACATTACCAGCTCAAGGGTACTGTAAGTCATTTTCATACAGTCGAGCATGTCTGAATGCAGACATTGCTTACCTGTCCCTCAGTTTTCAGGCTACCCATACATTTCCCACAAGAGAGATGTTACAATGAGCTGTGTATATGGACCCTGCACATATGTAGTTAGAGTACTGTGCAGTAGCAAATGATATATGCCTGATATGAGGCTGAGTTGCCTCAGTTTCTCTCTGAATATTATTGGGCATTTGTGTTTAATGTAGAAAAGAAACTAAATAGTTGGTGTTTGATCTTTGAAGGGAGTAGTCTTAATAAGAGAATTCTTTTCTTCAATAAAATGCTGAGCTGAGTAAGAGTTGACGTGGGTCGGTGGTTTCTTTATTGGTCCGAACTCAGTATATAGCACAATTAATGTAATAAAAGAGTATTTTATTACGGCTGTAAACCTGATGGCAAGCAGGGTAAGAAAGTACTTATATATAGTTCCTATTACAAAAATGATTCAGTAGCCCATCTCTCGTTACTTATCATTCCGAGCTACCCTATTTTATTCTAAAAAAAATTGTGTTGATATTTAGCTTGAGAGCATTTTTTGTGTTCTTCTATGATCAGTGTTGATAAATACATCAAACATTACTTGCGATTAGTATGATAAAGATAACTCCTTATATTATCACAGTATTCATGACGAAGTTTCTTGAAACAGTGTTTAATCATGTAAGAATTTTGCTTGAATAACTGGGCCTGCATGTGGCTGAACAGGCAAAAGTTGCTTCTTACAATGGAATGAAGTGGAATAGATTAATGGACGTGGAACTGCAGCCAAGTGCCACCCTTGCAGCAGTAATTTCAGGGAGCAGAAGAGCAGACCTTGAGCTTTGGAGGAAGGCCACAGGCAGGCATCTTTTTCAGTACATATTTATTTACTTAGATATATGTATACATATACATCTCCCTCTTTCACTAAAAGAGTCCTAAAACAACAGACCAAGCAATTTATGCCTTCTCTAGTGAGGATACCCGTTTGAAACTTGCCACACGTATGCTAAGTCAGTATCTGTCTTTTGCAGTCATTTGTTTACAACTACATGTAATTTTTTTATATATATTTACTTTCCATATGCATGGAGTGAATCTCTGCTTAATTCTAAGCATCAGGAAAGATGGTTTTAGATGGTAAAGTATCTGAATTTGAAGTCTTACCCTTAACATAGTTCAGGTTTTAGAGTTTTCGTAGGCTATTTGAATAGTCACGTTGGTTCTGTGAGCTATTTCAACTAGTTTTGAAACTCGATTAAGGAGAAATGCTTCTCTTGCAAAGCTTTTCTGCTGGCCATAGTGTCCTCTGGTGGCAGTCTGGGAACCGCAGGGAACAAATGCAAAGTATCTCAAAAATGTGAAGCTCTATGTAAATACACATCACAAGGGAGCAAGGCAGCATTTGCAGCTAAGTTGTAGGACAAATCAGATGGGAGCTTTTGGTGTTTGGTTGGTTATGAGGCTTTTGCTTGGATAATCATCAAGCTTCTCACAGTAATTCACAGTGAAATGGAAAGCAAGTGAAGGTGGTGAAGTTTAAAAAAAAAACCAACCAAAAAACTCCACAACAACAACAAAACCCACCAAAAATTGTTGCTCAAATGTCTTGTATTTTGTGTAGTCATAAGCAACAAGTTTTATAATTGTATCCTCAATAATAATTTTCTAACTCTTATATCCATTTTTATTTCTTGTCTTATTTTAACAGAGACTAAGCATGGAGGAAGCAAGAATGGAAAGAAAGAAGGCCTCTCTGGAAGCTCATTTTTCACCTGGTTTATGGTAATTGCTTTGCTGGGAGTTTGGACATCAGTAGCAGTTGTCTGGTTTGAACTTGTAGATTATGAAGAAGTTCTAGGTAAGAATTTTAAATCTTAAGATTTTTCTAGTAATATTATTATATGCATTCAATGAATGTCATTTTATGTTTTTAGATAGATGATTTGTCTACTGCAGTGTCTGCAAATGACCTACGTGATAAGAATAGGCAGTTTAGTTCAAAATGTATGTTTTAGTGTTGAGCACTATTATGATGTTAAAATGGGGTTCTCATAAAAGGGTATTAATATCCTGCAGGATGTCTTTGTAACAGGTTGTAGCGGGTCGACCCTGGCTGGGATATACTGAAGTTCATTGGAGAGGTCAGCTAAATATGCAGTTTGAATTTAAGCTCTCAGAAACTCACAGCAGTGTTTGAAAGTGGACAGCTAATGTTAGCTCTTCTCTGATGGACGGTGGTGCATGTAGGGTCAGGACAAATGATCAGTCATCTCATGAGTGAGATGCTGAATGACCTCAGTTTTAACCTTATAGCGGTGATAATTGTATCTCAATATGACAATTTTAAGACAGTACTGTTAATATAATATTTAAGGTTTAACAAATTAATATCTCAAATTTCTAGATGTATGTCCATAGGTACAGCTGTTGTCCCTGATGTTGTAGGATTCAACATGCACTTTTGCACCTGGTGGCTTTACAAAATTTACAAATCTGTTGGTACATGTTTTTTTTGATCTGGACTGATTTTTTTAAGAGAAGCTTCTGGTTTGAAACTTAATTGGGTCTAGTGATGCAAATAATGTTTTTTGTATTTTTACCATGCATGCAGCCAAAGCAAAGGATTTCCGTTATAACTTGTCAGAGGTCCTACAAGGTAGGATATTAGAGAAATACACTTTACAGTCCCTTGGCTGAAAGTTTTGGTTTACCTTACTATGGTTTTAATTTTTTTTTAAGAATTGCTCTTCTTCTGCAATGACATGAAGCTCAGTCATTTCTCATCTGTCTCATTCTTCATGGTTTTGAAGATAATATAATTCTTATTTCTAGAGAGTTACATTTTTGCACCAGTCTGCTGTGTTTATCCATGAACAGATACGGCTCCTTTCTAATGGGTTGCTTCCATACAATGGTGATGGACATATTTTTGTCTATTCTAGACCCAAGTCTGAATTTTTTCTTCCACAAAACTGTTTTCTAATTTTCTAAGTACCATATTAAGAACCAGATTTCATTTATTTTGATAGCAAGAAAGTTCTACCTCCATGTAGAGAATGACAAGTGTAGTAAACTGTCAGACTATAAGGACGCAGAGTTCTGCAAGCTCTGCAGAGTTTGATCCTGTTGCAAGTTGTGTCTGAATTTTATCAAGCCTATAATTAGATAACTCTCTACTTGTTTGGTGGTCCCAGAACACTTCAAATCCTGGATACCAAAATTCTATGCTGAAAATTCTCTTCTAATAGAAACTTTAAAATATTTTGATAGAGTTCTCCTTTCGCATATACCTAGGGCTGATAGAGCTGCAGTTGCAAGAACAAAAAGTGAGAAAACTGATTTATTAGTTATATATGAAAGGATGGACAACTTTTTTTGTCTGCATGAAAGTTTATACAGTTGTTGGTAAAATTTATGAATGGTTTTCCTTTGTCTGGGAAGTAGGCTGTTTACTTTCTATTAATGTGGCACTAAACATTGTATACTTATATACCTATCTCTTCTCCAAGAATTTAGAATTGGAGGAAGTGTGTAATCAGAAAACAAATGGCAATTATTTTATGAATTTTTGTTTAATTTTTTTTCCTCAAACATGCTGAATGTTTCTTGTGAACCTAAATTTTGTTCTGAGCAAAGCATGTCCACGTCAAGTCCATGATTACAGACTTGCTTTAAATCTGCAGGCTGCAAAATAAATGTGCAGGAAAAAGGCAAACTTGTGTTTGGTCTTAAGTCCAGGAAATACAGAAAGAAACTTGAAATATTTGTAGTATTTCCCAGGAAATTTAAAACATGGTTAAGAAGATTCCAGCTAAATTGTTAAAAAACATATGGTAACAACCTAGCATTGACAGTCAATCAATGCACGTTGAAAACTGTCCTGGAAACAAATGGCCAAATCTCTAATTATCTTGTCTTCCTCTCTTTGCACTTCTAGGCAAGCTTGGGATATACGATGCTGATGGAGATGGAGATTTTGATGTGGAAGATGCTAAAGTATTGCTAGGCAAGTACAAATACAGGTGGAACAATTATATAATTTAGTTGGCATGTTCATGTTTGGCTTTTTTTTTTTAAGTAAAAACAATATTTCTGGTTTGTTTGTTTGCTTTTTTCCTAGTTTGAAAACTTAAATTGATTTCATTGTGATGGGTTTTTTTCTTAATGCAAGTTGTAGGATTGGGTGTGTACCTCATAGCATTTTTTGTTCTTTTTCTTCTAATATAGCAATGTTAGTGGAAAGCATTTACTTACTTACAGGATGATTTTGAAATTAGGTGGTTGATGCTGCTGTATTGAATGTTGAAAGATGGTTGTGATTATCAGTAAATTTCTCAGATGCAGGGCCTAGGGTGCTTCAAGAGTGAAAACACTGTTTATGTTAACATGTTAAGCCAGGTCCACTTTAAACATGCCTTTGTACTTCTTAGATGACTGTGTAGTGTATTTTTGTGCTGTCTTTCCTCTATTCTGAATTCTCCACAAGTCTGTTCATTTTCTTTGCCCTTCAGAAACAGTACATGACATGAATTTTTCTTCTCTGACATTGAAACATTGGGTTTAGGCTTCTCTTCCTTGTAATTTGTGAGAATGTCTTTCTGCTCACTGTATACCTTCAAAGGGAAATTTCAGTCACTAGACATGCTTTATGATATTGTTCTTTATTTACATCTTTTAAAGCACTGCCTTCTCCAGCTTTACAGTCAAGCATTGGATAGATACTTCTTGCATACCTGATAGTAGAAATTTTACTTAAGTTTACTTTTCTTTAGTTGGTTTGTTCAAATTTGAACCTATGCTGAGCGCACAAACCTGTCAAATTAAACAAATGAACAAAACAACGAACCCCCCAGCATAGTAACTAATAGCTTCAGCAGAGGACAAAATGGAATGTATCAAACTGGTCGAAGTTATCAGCAGTACATTAGGATGTTATGGTTTGCTATTTCAAATTCATACTCCATAAAAATCAGCTTATCATGATTTTATTTTTTCCTGCTTTTATCTAGAGAAATAAGCAAGAATTTGGGAGGATATGTGTTCATTTGTTTAATCCCTTCACAGTTTATAGAAAACCATGTAGTCAACTGAATCAGTTTGCAGAGTGAGAGTCACTCCAAGGAATCTCCAGCATTCTGAATGGCTTCAGAGCTACAGATTGGGTGTGAATTGTAATTGGTGACTAAGATAATACTTGGTATAGTTATAATCCTAATCTTTCTCTGTCTATTCTGTGGTGTACAGAAACTGGATATCCCTTTCTTGACAGTCATATACAGCCAGAAACATTCTGCTGCTTTGTTACATCTCTGTTTTATGCAGCCTGATATAGCCGGGAGTTCTGCCAGTACATGAAAGTGTTTCTATTATAAGCTTGTCTTATCATGCTTTTAAACCTTATACCTCAAATGTGACATTAAAAGGTCACAGATCAAAATTTACTTTTACTATTTTTGAAAAGTTGCTTAGAAATAGGATTTATCTCATTTAAATTTGAGAATAATTTTTGCAGTATGAAAGAAATGATAAATTTTAAGTTTTGTGAAACTGAGAAAATTATGAATATAAAAATACATTTTTTCTAATAACTAGCTTGTTATGTTGTTAACTGAACTTCCCTGTAAGTTACTGTGCTTGTTTGCATTTAAAATTTAATATGAAATAAAAAATCAGCACCACAGTGCAGACTGAGATTATTTCATTGATGCAGAAACTAGAAGACAGGATTCCCTCTTGAGGAATTTGTCTTCCAGAATTAAGTCTTTGTAGTAATGGAAACTGTATAGTAAGCCTGTGTTCAACTGCATTGGGGTAACTTTCTGAATATTGAATGCAAAGCTCCTTTTATTTGTGAGGATATTGTTAGTACATATGCTGTATTTGAAGGCGTATTACTTTCTGGGATTTTCTCTGGGTCAGACTGCCATAACAGCAAGTGGTTTCTGCACTACAAAAGGAGTTACTGCACTTTGATGTTTAATGATGGGAATTCATATGCTTTTTTCTCTTCTGTTCTTTAGCTATTACAGCACTAGTGTTGTATATTGAAGTTTTGACATGCACAGTGGTTTAATGTTGTCCACTTCCATAACCTTTAGTTTTCACTACAAATTTCAAGATTGAATTTCATATTAATGGTAAATATCTTTTAAGTTTAAATTAACTTAATTAACATTTTGAGAAATGCTTCTACCGGCATGAGTTTATTTTGTATTTCAAATAATGGTTTAGTAGTTGATAATTTAATAATTTTCTGTACTACTTGGCCATACCTAAATAAAAGAATTAAAATTTATTATTTTATTTCTTGTTTGTAGATGATATGATAGGGTCTGTTCTTTTTATTTGTTGTAATCAAAGGAGGTTTCATGATTAAGTTCTCTTGAGGGATTTGTGTAATTTTAAAAAGGGTGTGCAAGAAGTTTGTTCTTCCCCTCTTCCCCCACTCCCCATGTAAGAGAAGTAAAAAAACCCATAAAACCCAAGCCAGCTACACCTCCTTCAGTCAACCAACCCCAAGTATTTATGGAGTATTGTAGCATTTATTAAAAAATTATCTGTGGTGGGAATGCAAACTTGTTGAAGCTAGTCTGCCATTATCTTGCAGATTTTGTTTTTTTCCGTAGATATTTTTGAGGTTCTGTTTACAGAATTCCTTCTGGTAATGGGAGGAGAGGCTTTGTATTCTGCTCCTTTGGGGGCTTCTCTTTGCAGTACTTTGCTTCCCAGTTTTTGTCCGCTTCGCTCTGATTGTCCTCTGAAGGGTGTTATCCTTCGGTGGAGTGCTATACATCTGGCCTTGCTTTAGGTCAGTACAGAGACGCAGTGGCTTTAGTGGTACTACCGAAACATGGTGTGTATAGGGGTACCAATGTCTGTCGTAACAGTGACTTTGGAGCCAAGCTGTTTCTTTTGTGCTCCAGTCCCTTTTAACAAGCAACAATATCCTGAGAAATTCTGCTTAAATGGTTGCAGTAGTTAGTATAGTTATGGAACTGCAGCTACAGAAAACAATCCCTTTATTGTTCTTGTGGTTTTAGTTCAGAGTAATCCAGCTATGCAGAAAATGGAAACACCCCATCCTAGTTTATCAGCGGTCGAAGGGTAATAAGCAGTAGAATCCAAGTAAAAAAATCTTCTTTTCCCTTGGTTCACCTACAGTAGAAAAATATGTTTGCAGGCAGTCACACTGAGATTGCACACTCAAAAACTCAGTAGTGACATAATAGGTGTTAAAAGAATGCTTTTGCACAGTTCAACTGTTTAGGATAAGTTTCATGCTCATCCCTATGTTTCTCGTGTTCTACTGTAGCACTTTCAAATATTAAAGGTTGGCTTGTGCTTATTCTCATAAAAAGAGGTGTTTACAGGAGAAGAAAGTCTTTGTCTTGTTCAATGCATGTAGGGAAGTCCTGTGCCCTAGTACTTGTGTTAACTATTGAACAGCTAAGTATTTTGACTCCTTTGTTCATTTGGATTTAAATCGTCATGTTACGACTTCTCTTGAAATAAAGTAGCTATATCCTGTGAGTCCCTGCTTTAGTAGGGTATGGCTGCCTACTTGGGCAGCTCTGGTTTTGTCACTGTTTTCAGACACTCGTTACGATACTTTTGTGAGCTTAGCAGTTTTTACTTTGAAAAGCAGTTCTTCTTGATTATGGGGGTGAATGAAGATGAAAAGTAGAGTATTAATTAGTTGGGGTTTGTTTTGTACTCTTTCTTAGAAAAAAAGATAAAACATATGAAATACTGTGGTTTTTTCTTTAACTCAGGCTGAAATGTTTTCTGAGGGGTTTTTTGTTCAATTCAAAGGCTGTTATCTTCATCTTGTATAATTTTTGCAAAGAATTGTAAAGAAAGGGTTTAGGTTTTGTTGTTTGGTGTTTTTTTGACGAGGACTGTAAGACACATGCTTCCAGTTTCTGTGATTCCCTTTGGTGTCCTAGTATTTTCAAAGAAAATATGCTGCTGTATTCTATTTTATAAAGGTAATTGCCCAAAGGTCTTATTCTTGACTTAGTGCAAGAACAGGGACATCTATATGATTCTGCACGTGTGTACAGAAATGACTTCTAAAGCCTGAGGTCTTTTGGGAGTAGTGTGTTTTTTTGGGGTATTTTGTTGGTTTTTTGGTTGAGTTGTTTTGGTTTGGTTGTTGTTTTTTTTTTTTTAAGATGAGATTCTGGCAGACTAGAATGACACAAGTATTATTAATTCTGTATTTATAACTTAGATTGTACTTTAAGGATTTTTGGGTTCAAGTTTCCATTCTTAAATTGTGATTTCATTCTTCAATAAATACCCTTTCTTTAGTATGTCTTTACATCTTGCTTGATCCAAATTTTGAAAACAAATTAGAATGACTGACGACTGTGCATAAAGTTGTTTATAAAATTTAATTTTTATAGAACTAAGCCATGGAAGAAGTTGGAGAGGGATATTTATAATACCTTGATTGCCTCCTGGATTCAATCTGTCATTTTTAAACCTTTGGGCTATCCAGTGAAAAGTTAAAGAGAATGGCTGGTCACTCAAGTAGAGGTTCTGGACATCCAGGTACAAGGATGTGGAATATCATGGACTTGGAAGTTTCCTCAGAATTATCATTGATACTTTCACTATGTGCTGTAAGAAAAACCTGTTGAGATGTGTTAAATGTCTCTGCCATGAACTTCTCTATCTTGAATGTTTCATTAACCTGCATCTAATATTGCTTTGTAATCTGCATGTGCAACATGTTCACTTAATTTTATGTTTCAACAATGTCTTCACCTTTAGCTCACTTTTCTGCTTGTCCTTTCAACACAAATGAAGGTTTGTTCTGGTTAGAAGTGGGGGAAATTCCTCCCTCTGCAGCTTTAAAGCATACTAGTAATTGTTTGTTGTTGCCTGGTCATTCTGTTGTGCTTTTCCTAGAATGGAAAATTTGAAAAGTTACTTAGTAACAACTGTAAAACAGTGATTTTAATTAAAAGAAAACAAAAAAAAAACCCAAAAAAACCAACCCTAAGCAAGACTTCCCCAAAAAACAGGAGGGAAAAAAGCATTAGCCATGGCTTATTTGTACTTTACAAATGCCAGTTAGATCAGTGGGTCTTGTAACCCAAAGTAGTAACTTCTAATATTAGGGAATTTAGCAGTGATGAGCTCTCTCTTTCTTTCCTGTTCTGTCCATCTGTACTTTAGCTTTTTACCCTGCTTTAGATTTTCTATATAACAAAACTTATACCCTGTATCGGCTACCTATTCATTTTCATCTAGTGTTCTGTATATCCTCAGGTGTGGAAATAATTCCTGAGGATCAAGTATATTACGTAGAATATCTATCATAGAAAAAAATGATTGAGAAACATGTTAAAAAACCCAAACAAGCAAACAAACTGCAAAATGACAAACCCCCAGCAATTAGAATCCTCACTTCTAAGCAAAATCAAAATTCTGCATGGTGGAGTGTTATACTTAACAGTGTGTCTGTGACAAGTTTTTTTATATACTCTTTGCTTTTAAATGTTGTTCTCAGCCATCAGTTGCAAGCTCCCAAATTTGAACATGATGGTTTAAAAAAATAAAAAAGGCAAATTGAGTGATTTTAAAGTGGTAGAAGATTACTGATAAAAAATTGTCTAAAGGTGAATGATGTGGTGAAAAAGCTGAATGTAAATGGTTTAGTTTTAGGACTAGGAAGAAGGGAAAGCAAAGCTACTGCCTTTTTTTCTTTTTTTTTTCTTTTTTTTTTTTTTAGTAAGATTGTGGCATAATGTTTTGCATGTTTATTGCCCAAATTATAGTCTGTATTGAAAAGATTCAACTTTCTTAACATCCTTCTATTTCCTAGTTAGCATTCCTGTAAAGACTTCTGTCTGTGACAAGAGATGTCTTTCACAGATCCTCCTTTTACAGTTTCCTCTTTCCACCTAACTGCTGTCTCTTTTTTCCCCTTCCCTCTCTCTCTTTCCTCTATTCTTGTATAGGCCTGACCAAAGATGGCAGTAATGAAAATATTGATTCCCTTGAGGAAGTCCTTAATATTTTAGCAGAGGAAAGCTCTGATTGGTTTTATGGCTTTCTCTCATTTCTCTATGATGTATTGACTCCTTTTGAAATACTAGAAGAAGAAGAGAGCGAAGCTGCAGATGATGTTGATGGTACGTCACAGAATGAAGGGGTTCAGGGAAAAAAGACTTGTGTTATTTTGGATTTACAGAACCAGTGACTGAGAGACTAATTTGATTGGCTTTCGAAAATGTCCATGAAATCATCAGTCTTAATATAACAAGAATTTATGGCATTGAGGGAAACCTCCCAAATGGACACTATAAAGATTGAACTAAAGTTAGGCATGCAATGCTGTTTCAGTAGCTGAAAGCCTTTCAATAATTTTTCCATTTTTGTGACAGGATGGCAAGTATTATGCAGGTGTGTAAATACGTAGAATAAAACATGTATCTGTGGTTGTGTAGTTGGTTTCTGTATGTGCTTCAATTTGTGCATTTTGTGCACAAGACTTACAAAGCTTAAGTGTAATAATCTCTACTGTTAACACTATAACATTTGTCTTTCTAGCACACATTAACTGAAGCATTTTGTAACAGCCTTGATTATAAAGTGTTCTAGCATGACTGCATTTTGTAAATACATATTTATATGTTAACCCTTAATATAGCCGACAATGATAATTCTCTTGTGAAATATAATTTTAATAAATAACTTACTTTGTGATTCACTGATTTCTCAGATAGGTTCTTTTTACTTGTTCAAAGAAAAGCACTTAATTTATAAGTGCTTGAAAATTCTACAGAAACATTTATTTCTAACTTAGCTAACATCTGTTGTATTCAGAAGCTACTGTCATATGGTTTATTCCCACTGATTTGTCTGTTTTCAAACTAAGTCTTCAGTCATTTCTTTAATATGACAATCATATCACAAGGGCTGTTCTAAATTTGTTTTAGTTTTTAAGGTGGGCCTTCTATGGAAGTGGGAAGCTGTGGTTATGTATTTCTAATGTAATACTGAATATATTAAAGACTAATTGGAAATTAGAATTTAATGTCTTCTACTTCTTGAGAAATTGAAGTGTTTCGTATAGTTTTGCAAATTCGAATTGTTTTTTCTTGTGACACTGTTTTATGACAGTTGTTCCAAAAATACTTTTCATGTATGTGAATTCTGTCTGCTATCATAAAGTTACTGTTATAGAAAGGGCAGTTTATAATTGTGTCCTGCAGTTTTTTTCAGTTTTTTTTCAGGTATCAAAAGCTGAAATTGAGCTGTCCTTTTAAAACATGAATGATGTACTCAAACAGATCACTATTAAAATTATATCAAATTGTTTTTCATAATGCCTGCTTTGCATAAGTTTGTATTGGTTTCCTATATTAAGTTCATACTCAAGTTTTAACACTAGTAGTTGCAGGCTGAAATTTTAACTTTTAAAAAATAAATAAATTTTCACTTACTTTGGGATGACAATTTTAAAGAGATTTGACATGCGTGTTTCAAAAAAACTTCCTCTACATCATCCAGTTCAGGGTACTGTATAATCTTTTAAAAGTAATAAAAATATGCTAGTGTTAAGCAAGTGAAGTTTTGTGATGGGCTAATACTGCTGCTCAAGGTTTATGACGAGAGCATTGGTCACATTTTCTTCCAAATATTTGGGGATTAAGATATAAGAAAGTTAACCACATATAAATTTAGTGGTTTTTAAAAAAAGATATATGAAGTGTAAGGCAAAGAAAATAAATAAACCCCCAAACATTATAAAAATAAATGCTAGTAGATATCTGGAACATTACTGAGCAGTTTGTTAGCAGTTTGTTGCAGTGTCTGAGATGTAGGAAATAAGTAATCTTGGGTTGTTTTGTTTTGTTTGAGAATTTTTTTATCTTAATTTTAGAAGCAGATTTGAATTAGAAATAAGAGTTTCGTCACTGTTTTTGGATAATAGCACATCTCAGTGTGAATTAAAAAATTGTTATGGAACATTGAATTCTATTGTAGATGCTTCAGTAATGGAACTAGATAGCCAAAAAGAGAAGGGAACCATCTGCTGTAAGAATTTTATATAATGAAGTTTATACAAAATAATTAAAATATGAACTGATAAACTGGAAATTTTTCAAGTGAAATCAAGGTGGATTGCTTAAATCACAAGAAGGCTACAGGCACTGAGATAGGTGATCAGTAAACAGTGAAATAGTTTCATGTGGGCTACAGAGATGAAATGCCAGCCAACAGAGTTCTGATTTGATATCGCGCAACTTCCTTGTTGGTTTTATTAAGTGTGTAGACATCTGCTTGAAAACAATTATAATGGGAATGAAGAATTTGTCGGGCGAGGGGTGGGTGCAAAGACCTAGGGTAAGTAAATAACTTTGTAGGGTACTTCATTTCTGGAATATAGTCTTCTTTTCGGAAGTGTTCACTCTTGCCTGGGGTTGTTCCTGTTGAGTGAACAATTGAACCCTCACCAGTGGTGAGTGGAGCTCTCAAAACTCTCCGAAAGTTTGGGTTAGAGGAGTTTGGTTTTCATGTATTCTATTAACGGTTCTGATTGCAAGCAGAACTTGGCTAGTAAGGGTGGTAATAAGATCTAGTTGAATCTTCAGTTATATCAGCATGGCAGGTTGGTTTGTTTGTTCATCTGTTCTAAAAAAAGCATTTAATGGCAAAAAATGTTAAGCTGAGTATGACATGCGAATAAGCAAAGGAAACTGAACAGTATCCCAATTTGCTTGTGAGTCCACACAAATTGTTTGAAATTAGTTGAGGAACTTGAAAATTAAATGTTTAGTTTGATTGCTTGTGACTATAAAAATACAGTCAGTATATTGTTTTTAAAGTATTTTTAAATTATGGGTTGAAAGCCATAGGAGCTTTGCCTTCTATGATTTTAGAATAATTATTTTAGAAGGCAAGGTTGCTGCTTTCTCCTGCAGTTTCCGGTGTGAGAATTTAAAATAGGAGAAAATTAGTAGCAAACAATGTTTTTTATGTGGAAAATATATTGTTTAAGTGATAGGAACTTGCTGGGTTTTATACCTAGCAAGGAATGAAACTTTACTGGTTTTATATAAAATTGGACATGGGGTTTTCATTAGATACCTTCATATTCCTTACAGTTAATTTATATTAAATTCTACAGAGATGCAGAAGTAAATGTCTGTGACTAAAATGGTAGTCCTCCAGTTTGTCCAGCATTTTTAGAAATCTGTGGGATGTTTTACTGTGTCATTTGTTGGTAAATGTTTGATATTTTAATTGCCAGTCTTCAAACAAAATACTGCATTAACTTTTGTAGCAAAGCTTTTGCTTGCTTTCTTGTGATACTAATGAAAAGAAATTTATAGGGGAAAAAACCCTTAATACCCGTACATCTGAAATGGCTGAAAACTTTTGGAAGCTTTGAACCCCAGATTTCTGTGACCACCTTCAGCAGTATTTAATTTGAAAGCAGAAGAGTGTTTTATATGGTGAAGAGAAATCACAATGCTCATAATGTATAGAATAACTTTGAATTGAAGAGAATAAAGAGTACATTGAGTACCTGTTGAAATTCTCATTGCAAAAAAATTTTTGCCAGTGCTTCACCCCTGCTCCCTTTAAAAAATTTTCATTATTAGTTAGTCTCAATTGACTGGCTATAAAAGAAATCAAATTTCTTTTGAAATTGTATGTTACTGTTAAGTACCGAGAACGGCAAGTAACGACACAATCTAAGTCCAGGAAGAAAGTAGTTATTTAATTATTTATAATTTGGTTTATATAACTTGGTTCTTAAAGATGACAGGAGGTCATTGGATCTTGGACCAGCCACCCCCTGTCCTATTGGCCAAAGCTCACAACACCTACTTCAAAATATTATCTCACTGTGTACCATAACAACTCTGAAAAACAGATCCCAGGTGCACAGATTAAACTCAGTTACAAAAAACCCACAGCAGTGTTTATCATAGCTTTCATGAGAACCACAGAGCTCTCACAGAATGCTGCAGAAAGCTAAAAAATTTCTCTACCAGAGCTTTTCAGCATCTACAATTGTAAATGTAATTTGAGAGCTGGGGAAAGCTGTTGTGTACAAATCAGTCATTTTGGGCAGATGTGTTACTGTATTCCCTGTTTGGTTTCCATCAGATAAGCAGCTGTCATAATGATGTCACAGCAGCATGAAATACATTAAATACTGTCTTTCTCGTGGTCAGTTAGTATGTATGTCTCAAGATGAGGCAAGATTTCCTTGTTGGTTTCTTATATGTGCTTGTATAGGATGCAGCATAAGCATCTGTGACTTCAGGAAACAAAAGTGCTTTCTACCACGTGTATCTGATCTGGATTTTTCTTCTGATGTTAGGCAGTTAAATAAGCAAGAGATACTACAGCAACATATGGAGAATGTACTGAAGTTTGGTGTTTTGTTGTTTGGGGGTTTTTTATGCATGAATTAAAACTTGCACTTGGGAGAGTTACAGGCTGTGGTAACACAAGCACTGAGCTCAGTTTAAGGTAAGTGGATGCTAGGTTTCTGTCAGTAAACTAATTTTGTTTAGCAGATGACCTTGTATATCTAATATAGCATATTATAAACACACAATCATAATAATAATTATGTGCGGGAGGATATGCAAACAATCATAAATTTTTCTGACTTGCAGTTCTTCTGGAGAAGGGAAATAAAAAGGAAAGAAAAAATGTTAATAATGATTTTGGCTTACAGATTTGTATTTCCTTTTTCAGTACTGCATTTTTAACATCATTTGCTAATTTTCTGTGTAGTTAAGGAGGTTCTTGATGGAACATCATAAATTAAGGCAAGAGTCTGAACACAAGCCCTAGTGTTTAAAACTTGACACTAAATATTCTGTTATCCAGGCTTTGAACAATTTTCAGAAGGGTAGCAAGTGCTCCCTGTCAGCTGCTTAGTGCTAACCTGGCCCATGTGCTTTCTATGGTAAATGCAAAGTATCCTCTCCCTTTTTCGCGTCTAAGTGGATAAGCCACCTTAACTGGCTTACGTTTGTTTCATGGTGCTACAGGTTAGAAGTGTTTATGCAAGCAGATGTTGTGGAGAAATTGACTTACAGGAATTTTTTCACATGGCAAAGCCTTTTGTCTAGCAAGGCTATTAAAGTTTTCAGGATTATTAAGTGAATAAAATAGTATTTGCATATCAGGTTGCTCAATGTATTGTTAAATATGAGAATGTTATCTGTCAACATCTGGGAAACTGCTTAAAACCAGTGCTTTTTAACTATTATTTCTGTTTTGCAATGCTTGTATTTCTGAATAAAAATTGTATTTATATATTTTTCTTTCAATGCTTAAGTTCTAAATCTGTGATCTCTCTTGAGGTTTGTTTGTGGAGAATGTTCTTGAAGGTTTTTATGGGAAAAAATGGAGGAAATGACTGGACTTTGCTGCAGAATAAGAATGCTTTGTAATACTCCTGAGCTTCAAAGAACCAGTTAAGATAGCAAGTTGACCACCTTTAAGCATTATATGAAAATAGCCACCTTGACAGTATTTAATTTTTAGAATGACTATTTAAAGCAGTTATTTAAGAAATACTGTAAACCTATCCACCTCTGTTAATTTTGAACTCAACTTTTTAATTGACTCCAATAGTAGCCATTTCTGACATTTCATTATACCCACATTTGATGTTATAAATTGTGAATTTTTTTTTTTGTATTGCCAGCATTGGACATTTATAATGTGGGATTGAGTGGAAAAAAGAAGGAACTTTAAAACTAGCAGAAAACAAGTGTGAAGCCACTTGAATTGGACCTTAGAATAAGAGTCCACAAGTTCAAGTGCATGATTTATAAAATTCTGGACATTGGTTTCTGTGCCCCAGGCTGTAAGAGCATAAATCTTTGCCATGAATTCCCTTAGGTGCCAGATTTTGTCACATGCTCTGGGCATTGCTGTATTGGAAAATCAGGTGTTTTGCACCCATCTTGCTTCAGGCTAATTGGGGCTGACAAATGAGATTTTCCTGTGTAGGGATTTCCCCTTGTGGGGATCATGTCCAGGTGGAAATCAAGATGCAGCAGGATTTCTGTCTTGAGATTATTGCATAATACTAACATTTTAAAATATATTATTTTACATACTTTCCTTGTAAACAGATCTATTAAGAATATGTTAAAATCTACATGATTTATGTAATTAGGTCATTAATTGGTAATTTGCTGAGAACCTTGTGATATTCATTGCATAAAAGCAGAGTGAAACAAAATTACTGGTTGTCTGAATATTTAACAAGTGAAATAACAGTAATCAGTGAACAAGATGTTTTGTAATCTTGCAACATAGTGCATATATGTTTATTTAAAAGTAATTTGAAATATTTGTATGATAGTTTTTGTGTATACTGATCGTTGTAAAATTTTTCAGTTTTCCTTGTCAACACATGCTTTTAAGAGTATCTTAAAATATCCAGTAATGTTTAATTTTAGTATGAAAAGAGGGGAGGAGCTGGAAATTTACGTATGACTTTGCAACTTTGCTGAGTATCTCTTATTGTTTATATTTTTCTTAATGTTGTAATAAAACAAAGTTAGAGTCTATTTTTCCTTTTATAAGAAAAAATCGTTAACTTATTCTTCCATGCACTGCATAGAAATAGTAAGACTGAATAATGATTTTAGTTAAGTTAGAGCTCTGGACTTCAGCAATGGCAGTAAATCTATGAGGGAAGAGCTTGACAAGACTCATATCCCAGCTATGAGTTGGTAAGGAAATTAATCTAAAAATTATATTTTTACTTGACTAACCCTTTTAAAAACAATTTTGGCCATAATGTCAATGCTTGATATTTTGAAAACGTGCAGTATAGAAATTAGATGCAAAGTGACTACAATGACTACATTCTTTAAATTTGTGATTTTATTTATTTAGTATAGGCTATCGTAGTATTGTTTGTTTTTCAGAATAAGTGTTGATATATAATGACACAGTTTAGGTAGATACTGTTTTCTGGAAACCTAAACTCAAGGTGCAGATGTTCAGTGTAGGTGTTTTGTATGTCTGAATGAGGCACTTAATGTTGAGACATGGGAATATCTCTTCTCGTTTAATAAGATTATGTATGAGTTTAAAAATACATAGTTACTGTATCTTTTTGGCTTTACTTTCTAGCTGGCTTTTAGGTAGCAACCTACGTGATTTTTGTGGTTAAAATTGCTGTGTTTGTGGGGTTTAAGTATTAATCCACAGCATCATGATAGTGATAATCCAGTCTCTTTTAATGGTTTTAAAAAGATGAAGCTAATTATTATTTATATAGAAGAAAGGCTTTTGCCTTATGCCGCTTGTGGTACTAGGTATAAAGCACAATCAAGATGCTGAATGCCCTCAGTTTGTTAGCTACAATGGGAAAAGAAGACAGCACCTGATTTTGGAGAATCATGTTTATTTTTTTTAATAAAAATGTTAACAGTCTTAAGTAGTCTGAAGTAATGCAGTAAGTATTTTAACTGAAATGAAATGGCAATGGCTTTTTGGATCTGAGCAATACCTTTGCCAAAACATGTATTTTCCATTGGATAAAGAAACATATGTTGTAATTTATTGTAAGAAAACAGTCAATTGATATACTCTACAATACCTATGCACTTGAAGACCTTTTGAGTTAATATGTTTATAAAATATTTATAAAATTTTTTAGAAGCATAAATTAGTGTGTTTGAGGGGGAACTGGCAAGTACTTCGCAGAGAAATCAGAGGGGTGTTGGTCATAATTACATGGCAGCACTTGTCTGGAGAGACCTGAGCAGTATCCAAGTCAAGAAGCTTCACAAGTAGCATGCATCTGGTAATGTTGTACTTCTCTTTGATTAGTCAGTCTTTCACATCAGTACTTGTGATGGTCCTGCAACTGAAGTTGCTTTATTCTTAATCAGTTAATATTTTGTATTTTTCCATAGCATTGCAGTGTGCTCTGTAAAGCGAACTTTTTACATAACATGGCAGGCTGGGAAATTTCATGTCAGGTTTGTTAAACATCACAAATGTGTTCATAACCTATTTCAATTTTGCAACAAATTAGGTGAGGAGCCTGGAGGGGTAGCCAAGAAAAAAAGTAAACTCAAAGGTATTTTTAATGTTCTTTTTCTTGTGGAACTTTTTGCAGATAATGATGTATGAAATGCATGTGCATTACAAATACCAGGTCTGGGTTATAATAATGGTTACTAATACCAGCTATGTTGGCTAAATATTGTCTAATGGTGCAGCAAACTATTGTTCTTGCAATTTTTTGGTATTTTTTTTTTACTACTGATTGTAATTTAGTGGCAATGCAAGTGCTTTGCTAACTAGAGATTATATTTCGTTTGTGTGGATTTTTTTACAACAGATGTCTTGTTTGGATTGTAAGTAGTTTATGATAATTTAATGTTCTGCATGTTTTTAAGTAAGATTTTGCTCTGTGTGAAATCCTCTTTTAGTTGTCTTCCATGAATGCTATTACTATATTGTAATTGGACTCATGCTTTAATTCTTCTAAGGCTGTACTTTAATAGTTTCGTCTATTTTTTTTCCCCGTGGGAGGGCAAATTTAGGCAAAGTTCAATAACTTCCCCTTTAATATTATTAGCAGGATTGATTGCAAAATTTTCTAAAAGCTTAACGTAGGATAGCTTGCAAGCAATTTATGCCATATATTTATTTATAATTGCATTGCTGTGTGAACAGGCCATATGGTCTAAATGCGTTGAAGACAAAAAAAGCTAATTAGCCTCAGCAAACACCAAAGTACCAGATATTATTCAGGTGCTTAGCTTTTTATATCTGCTCAGTTATCTCCAGGCAGCATGGGGCTATGTATGCTACAAGTCTTTATGTGGCATTAAAGACACGTCGACTTTAAGGTGTTTTTTTCTAGCAGTATGTGAAAAATGCATGCTGTTTGCCATAGAAACCTTCATGAGACAAAAAGTGTGTTTGCTAAGGAAAGCTCTCTGCTCGTTTCAATGTGGCTTTTCTCAGCATTTTGCATCAAGTTGAAATTTTTAGGATTTGTTCCACGTTGTGTTTGGTATAACTTGGTTGCAAACCGCATTTCTGAGAATGTAATAAATGTCACTTAGCAATTCTTTCCTGAGTTTTGGATTATTTTTCAATGTTTGATATGAGAATAAAGAAATGGCATATTTCAAATGTTTTGTCAAAAGCCATTTGGAAGGAAATGTGATGTCATTCCTTTTAGACCGAGCTATGTAATTGAATTGTTCACTCCACAGAAACATTTCACGGCACCTAGAGGCAGACCTGCTTTTTTGCCTCAACAGACTGCAGTTTCTCTCAAAAGTCTGAATAAAAATAGAGCTGTTTATATGTAAAAGTCACTATCACTTTCTTAATAATGAGGGAGTATTAATTTTAAAATTAAATGCAAGTATTGCATACAGATTTAATGGAAAAATCTCTAAGTTTTATTGACTTAAAAATTCCTTATTCTGGAGAATTCTGCTGGTACTGACAAATATTTTGTATTACTATAGTATATTTCATATACTATGGCAAAATGGAAGTAAATGTTGAACATTAAACATATTGAACATAAATTTCAAGGGTTCTATTCTGACTGTTCTTATGACATATAGGATACCCTGCCACAGCCAAATGTGAATTGAAATAGAGAAAAGAAACACAAGAGACACAACTCCAAAAGTAAAACAAAGAAAAAAGTGTTGCTGATAACTGAAAAGCAAAGTTGTAAGAACCAATTTACAATTATTGCTTTGATTTCACTGAGTGTAGTCAAATCCAGTTAATTTTTTTGGACTTGATTTAATTCATCAGGACATTGCTGTTTCTTCTCACTTGTACTTCTCAATACATACTTCAGTTACCTTTTTTAAGTCTTTGCTTAATATGAGGTAGTAGTATCAGTAAAACATTTCATTATAAATTTGTGTTATAATGCTTTAACTATAACTTTAACAACTGTTATGCTGTTGTCAATGGTTCAAAATCTATTGTGATTTTCATGCTCATGGGCAAAAGTGGTTTTAGCATTCTGCAGAAGTTAGCAGTAAGATAATAGAGGCATGGTTTTCTCTAGGTTAGCGCTTCATTTGGATGCAGCTGCAGTATAAGCCAAGGTTATTCGCTGGCTGCATGGTGTGAGATGTTGCTAAAAGTCAAAACTAATTTGGTTAAATTGCTTAAAGCTTAGAAGTTAATTATACAAGTTTACATCTAACAAACATTAAATAATAATTTGATCAAAGCTTTTACTTGGTTGTTCATGAGATGTTTTGTGGCCTGAGAATGGTTCTCTTATTGAACATTTCCTCTTTTTTAAATGAAAAAATAAAAAGTAAAAGAAGCTATTAAAGAATCACTCAAGAAATTAAGGGAGAAGCAGGAATCCAAGAAGGAGGAAAATGAAGAAGAAAAAAAGAAAACCAGGAAAGGAAAAGATGCTACTGATCGAAAGGACAAGAAAGCTGTTGATATGAATAAATTAAAGAAAGATTCTGACAAGGCTAAAAGAGACAGAGGAAAGGAAAAAGGCCTAGACAAAAGTGTAAAATCCAAGGAGACTACAAAAAAGTCAACCAGCGAAAAGGATGGCACTGTTCAGGTGGGAAAAGACAAAGAAACAAAAAAGATAGTTAAAAACCAATCCAAGGAAGACAAGAAAGAGAAGAAATAAATGGAGTTCCTGTTCTGCTAATGAGGAACAGACCTCAAGAATGCAAAATTCAGCATATTTGTATGAATGTGGTAAATATGGCAATAAGAAAATAATGTTTTCTGCTAATAAGTGTGAACAAAAGCTATATATAATATTTTTTTAAAACTGTTCAGTGTGTACTGGTATTGTAAACACAAAGCAGAAACATCTGCTGTGAAACTCAAGTATGTGCATATGTTAATGTGCCTGGCTACCAGTGTGTATTGAAAACATTCAAATATCAAATTGATGCCAGTTACTTCAAGCCTACTCTAAATATGGGTTTAGGTTTTTTTGATTGTGTTTTTTTTTTTTCCCCCTTCCTTGTTTACTTGTATTTGCTTGATGTGGAGATGAAAGTCTAGTGTTCTGTATGAAATACAAGTTTAAAAGCAATATTAACAGGCTTATCTGGACACATGTAGTGGAAACTCACACATAAAATATTTCTATTTCACAGAAACAACCAAGAGGAGCATTAATGGACTGTGGTGTCATAGGAACTAAGCAAATAAATGTGACTTATTCTCTGCCAAAGTTTTTCCCTGAGCAAACTATTTTTTTCCTGAGAAAACTATTTTATTCACAAATAGTCAAACCAACTTGAGTGTTGCACTTGTTCATGAGACCCCAGGGTGTACTCAACCAAAATGTTCCAACGTTTTTTCTGTTGATCCCCTGACAATATGTTTCTGCTTTTCTTCCATTCCCTATTTATTTAATTATTTTATTTAGCTATATTTGGATTGGAAAGCTTGATTCATTATCACTTTTTATTTAACTGTGTCCTGATTTTTTTCCTAAGTTTGCCAACCTTTTGGTAATGAATAGTGCTGAAAATTAGACCACATATTTCATCACTGATAAGTATTGTTGTTTTCCAGTTACATTTAAGATGTGATATGCTACAACTACTCTAGTCTGGTTGAACTTGTTTAGAGAACAGCTTATGTATTCTTGCAACTATTATTTTCTTCAACATTTTTCAAGTTCATGATGCTTCTATAAGCAAGATATTGTGTTAGTTTGCTCTTACAGGTTCTGTATTTTTAGCATCAAGGCAGGATTTATCCAGCAGTCTCATTAGAATAAATAAAGTTGCAAAACATTTCTGCAGAGATATTAAAGAGATTTCAGAATATTATTGAATCTATGGTTGCTTTCAAGTTTATTTAGAAATAAATATTTTTCTAAATAAATTTGAAAGCAAGTACATTGCAAGCAATTGTACTATATAATTACACAGGATTCAGAACAAAATTTGTAATGGAAGTTAAGATTTATTCTTGATATACCGCAGCATTAGTTTCAGGAAAACAAAACTAAGGAGTGAAATTGAGAATGAGTGTATATATATGCATGTGGATGGTAATGTAAGATTGAAGTCCTGAAGGTTAAGTCTGTTTGTGGTTTTGCTAAAATTTTGTGTATAACAGTTAGCAATGCACTTATCTCAGCTGTTCCATACATATGTCTGCAACTTGCTTTGATCCCTAGAGTTATAAGATGTGATAATAAGGTTATTTTTCTTTTTTAGAGAAAATGAAACATTGTTCAAATAGTTATGAAAAACAGTTCAAATTAAAGCTGTGGAAAACAGTACAGTAATTTAAGATTCTGGCTGTGATAATTAACAGAGATGATATACTGAGGTATTTTCTAAATATTTATAAATGCATGAAGAGGGAGGGAAGAGATGTGCATTGTGAACATTATAGTGCTTAGCAAAAAATATGAGGGAATGAAGATCTAATAAATGCATTTGCATAATGAACATTCTCTGTTAGGTTTTGATGATGATAGATGTATTTATTCAGCTTTGCTCTGGTAAGTGTTGAAATGTGTATTTGACCAGAGGAGCATTCAAATCACACTTCTCAAGGATGGTGCCACAGTGGTATAGTGCACATGACTTTTTGTTTTCTCCCATAATGTGACAGGACTTGTAACTGTGTGGGAGTGAAATTAGAAATTAATTGCTGTTCTGATAAACATATTATTGTATCTATGACCCAAAGTTTATCTGGTTCTGAAAAAGTTGGGTTGTTTTATTTTTTTTTCTTTCCAAAGAAAATTCTATTTGAGCAGTGCTCCAGGCTATACAAATAGCCACAAAATAAAGTCTTTTTGCCCCAGAGATCTGTTGTGTTGGTGTATATCTCTGTGAAATATTACTGTCATTAAACTTAATGCAGCAAGTTACCACATAAGCTCAAAAAAATGCACCAGACAAGTAAAAGCTAAGTGCAACATAATTTTAATAAAAAGAAGAGAGAAAGTAATATCTCACAAAAAGTAAGTGATGTTATATATTATATACTTGACAGGATTGAATAGAAATCAGTGATAAATACAATAGATGTATATAAAAAGCTTGAAGGTCAAGTTGAGAAATGTGCAGATGAAACAAAGACACATTCTTGCTACTTCCTTCTTTCCTGATAAATACCCATAGTGCTTGCTGGGTGTGGAATTGGCTGTCTTTTGAAATGCTTTGAATTCATTTATTGTTCATGAGGCAGAGTAAGTGGTTGTCTGGAACTGGGTACGTGGGTTATTGAGGATATGAAGACTTACTTAAAGCAGTGTATGTGTAAGGAAACTGAGATGTGTTTGTGAAAGCAAGGTGGCTGTTTCCATGCTTATGGATTCTGAAGTGTGAGAGAGTGGCTAATATGACTTACTGGTTTTGTCTCCATCCTAAGATGATTGTAGAAGGATGTAACTTCTTACTCTTGTAGCCATTAATATTCCTGCAGCAAAAGATGAGTGTCTTAATAATATTTTTTTAATATTCTGGGTGGGTGTTTTTTTAATAACAGAAGAAAATTGGCCAAAAACTAAGTGTAAATTTGGCATTTTTCTTCTAGCTTTTGACTCCAAAGTGATAGACTCTTAGTTACAGCATTTTTGGATACAGCCTAACTACTTACCTTTAAGCAATTTAAGTTTAAATAATATAAGAAGATAGGCTTAATTCTGTTATCCTGTAACTGTTACTTGAAATAAATAAGTTTTTCTCACAATGCATAAAGTAATAACATTTCTCTAGTCTACACAAATTTGATTTGAGACATACTAGTCCACTTTGTATTGAGATATGTTTGACTCCAATAGAAATGTCTTAATTATTTTTTTTTAAAATTGTGCTTAATTGAAATTAACAGTTGCTTTTACAAGATTGCTAGTACTACAGGAGTGTTCATCATAGTTTAGCCTCTGCTTTCTTACATACTATCTTTTCTACTGATTTCTGTGTATACAGCTGTTGAAAAACTAGTTTGCTTTGGGCAGTGTGTGTGTGTTTGTTGAGAAGGGAGTCTTTTTTTAATTGACCTTGGATGTAGGATTATAGGTGAATGATGTTTAGAAGGGACTTCAGGAGATCCTTATTCCAACATCTTGCTCAAAACAGGGTTATTTCAGAGGAATGACCAGGTTACTCTGGCCGTTATCCAATGTGGTCCTTAAAACCTCCAAGGATGGGAATGCACAACCTCTCTGTGCAGTCTTTTGCACTGATTTCATTGCCCTCGTGGTGGGGGAGTGTGGGTGTGTTAAATTTTTTCTTATACCCAGTCTGAACCTCCTGTATAAGTCTTGCTTGAACCTTTCTAAAGGAGAGGTGAGAGGAGAATTAGTCTAATACCAACACATTCGTGAGCATATGGTGTCTTAAGATGTGACATGATCTATCACAGCTGTATCTTTATCTCCTGCCATGATGATGGTGTTGATCATTGCATTTATTGATTGCTTTCTTTCCATTGTGTTTTGATCTAGAAAGACTCTGTGGTATAGATAGTCAGGATCTTAGTGTTAAAATTCCATCAGTCATACTTATTCTATACTCATTTAGTTGTCAAAACAAACTAATCTTAGTCAGGTCTTCTAAGATGTAACATATGAATTTAAAATACCTCTTCTCATTCTGTGCAGCTTTTCATAAAGTTCAAATTAGTTCTTCATAGAACCTGTAAAATTGATCATATGAAGCACTTTTTGCCCAAATTGAAAACAGAGAGAAAAATTTGCTGCCTGTTTTTTTACTGGATACTGAATAGATGTTGAGAATACCATAGTCATTTGTTCAGTCACTTTGAAATAAAGGCAAGTGCTTAAATTTCTGTCCTTTTTTTCCTCGTCATTGTATGGTTGTCTTCCAGACATCTTTTACTATCTGAATGTATTAGTCTTTGTATATATCACTGTATATTATGACAGCTGTGTAATTGCAATTGAATGCATTTTTGGAGAGTGTAACATCAGTTAATTTAGTTGAAAGAACTTTCTTAGTTTATAGCTGAATCAGTTCAAAAAGGGCATAAAGTTAACTTTATAACTGAAAAATGCAGGCCTTAAAGAAAGATCTGTCCCAGCACAGCCAGCATCACCAGAATCTGAGGAGACTGTCCAGCCTGCCGAAGAGTCCTATGTCGAATCAGGTAAGACCTTTCGTGAATCATAGGCAAAACAAAAGACATGATGCTTCCTTTGAATTAGAATTCTGTGTCATTACCATGCAAACCCTTTTATAGATTTTGTGTTGCTTATCTACTAAAGTTTATTTAACAGGAATCACTATTTACAACCTTGTGTAAATCACTGACGATGAAAAGTGTAAAATTTCATGGTTACCACTGTAGCCATATCACATCAGAATAACTTTCTGATGACGTATGGTTGTGGTTTGGATACATTTCCGACTGTATATCCAACCAGAATAACAGCAGATTCTTCACCTTGAGAAAACCAAACAAAACCCCCTCAACAACCAACTTAATAAAGTATTCACTTTTCCACTAAAACCACTAGTATATAATAAATGCAATAAATGGAGCTCCTACTGTTAAAAAAAAATTAAATATTTTTAAAGCCCTATACTATTAGTAGAGTGTATTAGAATTAAGAGGGATTAAAAAAAAATGTTTTATGTGTCACATTTCACGTATGTGATTTGCGTTAGTGTTATTCAGGGAGTACATGTTTTTTCCTGTTTGTTAAAGAGGCTTACCCTATATGATTTTTATGTGAACCTAATACATAAACCTACAAATATAGAGCATATGGCCAGTGGAATCTGTGGAATATAGGTTCTGTTTTAAAAGACTTTCATTACTTTTCTTAGGATATCATTTATAAAATATATCAAGTTAAGATATGGTTTCCTGGTTGTGTGGGTTTTTTTGTGTTTTTTGTTTGTTTGTTTGGTGTTTTGTGTGTGTGTGTGGTTTTTGTTTTTGTGGGATTGTTTTTCATAACTGGTACCATTTTGGATCCTTATTTGAAAATGCAGCTGTTATCTGGGTTTCGGCGTTTTTTTTTTTTTGTCAAATGTGTCATTGTAGGGTTTCTCAATGTTAATTTCAGGACATTTATATGAAGACAACGCTTCATACAAATTCCTGTTATGTCCTGGGCTGGTGTGTTAGATGCCAATCACTTGTCCATGAAACCAGTTTGTGATTTCTCCTGGCAATTTGTAGTGGAATTGATATTGTAATGTTAGTAGCTATTTTCCCTGTTTATTAAGTCAACAAGACCCTACTTCTGCAACTCACATTTTGTTGTCAAATATGACTTGCTAGTGCTGCTGCCTAAATTCTAGTAACATAATGGATGAACGTGTTAGTAAATGAATTCCTTAGAAGAGAGGGCTTGGTTTGAATAGTTACCTGAAGTTGTTACTACCCCTAGAAAAAAATATATGGGCAAAAAATGCAGCGTAGATAATTTCTTCCGGTTCATTTTCAGATGGATGAATCTGTTGTGATTGTTGCAATACTTTCTATATTGGAGAGTATGCAAGACAAAATTGTTTTTCTAATTGTGTGAGTTGCAGAGGTTCACCAGGTCAGTCTCTAGGGAACTTTGTGAAAGGGATTAAGAACATTATGGAGCCTACTAACAGCTCCAAGGTTTGAGTTAATGTTTAGATTTTGCCTTTTACACTTACCTTCACAACAATTCATAATCCTTTTAGAGCACAAGACTGCTGACGTAGAGTTGGAAGAGGAAATTCAATCTGTTCTTCATGAAGCTCTCCATTCCCAGCCTGGTAATGCATTCACACTTAGAAATCACTGAAGAGTTTATAAATACTGCCACAGGCTAGAGGAATCTCAGAGTCTGGTTTTGGTGTGCACTTAAAGTACTTTTGCTTGCACAAAACATTCAAATCAGCTCATTTGTCATTTTCAGGAAAATTCAAAAAGTTCAGTCACCAAATCCTAAAACTGTGTCTTCTTATCCAGACTTGTTTGGCAGCAGTAGCTCAAATCAGTCATTAAACAAAAACTTCCTCAAAATACTGGGTAGAGGGCAAGAATGGGTAGAGCAGAGATGGCCTTTACTGTGAGCAAAGAAGGTCCTGGCGAGTCTGGTTAATAATGCTGGACTGTGTAGATAAGTCGTCTGTCACTCCCCATTCCCTTTGGAGACTAGCTGGAAAACTCAAAGGGTGTACTGAAGACTGAATATTTGCTGGTAATAGAATATACCAAAGAAAATTTATTCACTAACAATCTGCATTATTGATTAGGAGAGAGACATGAAGATGTAGATGAAAGTGTAAGTGACCAGTGGCAAGTAAAGGAAGAAATACATGGAGAAACTTTTGAAGCTCCTGCAACAGATGACATGCTCAGAGAATTTGAGAATGAAATACCAGAAGCATATGAGACACCAGACTCAGTTCAGAAAGGTATCTGAATGACTAGATACATTAAAAAATAAATTTACAGAAGAAAATCCAACCCAGACAAATGAAAATATGTCTCATTAAAACCTGGACTTGTAATTTCTACTTAAAATAGAGCCTTAGCAAATGTCAACTACAGCATTATTTAGCAAATAAATATATTTTAAGTCAAAATGGGGTATTTTAATGCTATGTGTTTTGGCTTCCAGGTAACCACATATTACTAATTACTACTCTTATCAGCTTTCAACAAAATTAATCTGTTCTCCAGTTTTGCATATCTCTCCCCAATACAGGGATGAATATAATCATATAGAATGGTTTTGAATGGTTTGGTTTAATGATTACCTAGTTCCAACCCTTCTGCCATGAAAGACACCTTTCATTAGACCAGGTTACTCAAAGCCCCATCCAGACTGGCCTTGAAGACTTCCAGGGGTGAGGCATCCACAGCTTCTCTGGGCAACCTGTTCTAGTGCCTCACCATCCTCACAGTGAAGAATTTTTTCTCTGTGTCCAATCTAAACCTGCCCCCTTTCAGTTTAAAGCCAAAACCCCTTATCACTACATGCCCTTGTAAAAAGTCCCTCTTCAGCTCCTTTGTAGGCCCCTTAAGATACTGAAAGGCTGCAATTAGGTCACCCCAGAACGTTTTGTTCTCCAGGCTGAACCCCAGTTCTCAGCCTTTTCTCACACCTCTGGAGTGTGTCCGGTCTCTCATCCACCAGCACCCCCAAGTGCTTCTAGGCATGGCTGCTCGCAATCTATTCATCTCCTATCGGTAATACCCGTATGGAGTCTGCTTCTGGACCTTTTGGTTTGTTGAATTCAATTTTAAAGTTTATTAACACAGTCTTTTCTAGACTTTATTCTCATTCTTCTTTCATTGAAATATGTCTCCCTAAGAGAATGTTATGCATTAACTATATTTAAGGCCTGCAGAGATGAAGGCATTGTATAAAGAAGATGCTCATATCTTGTCACCTTGGGGCATTGACTGGATGATAAAATTTGTAGTGAAAATATTAAAGCAGAGTCATATGATCTAAATCCAACTAGGGGGAAATTTTTCTGAATGCTTTTTATTTGTACTACTGGAAATTTTACCTGTCTCTTAATACCTTTTGAAAAAACCCATGTAATGGATGTAATCTAAAAGTTTTGATTGCCAGAAGTGCCCTGAGATTCTTTCTTCACAAGCAAACTAACTCTTCAGTCTGGGTCTGTTATACCTCGTTTCTGTATCTCTCTTATGCATCCACAGCGCAAGTCAAAGTAGGAGACTAGAGGAGAAATTCAAATTCTGTTTACTTTAAATCTGTGCAGTTAAGAAGGCAAAGTGAATATATTCTCCTTTCCTCCAATTTATTCAGAAATTCCTGGGGAGAGTCCTCTTATTTTGAGGAAATGTGTATAGAGTTTATTCATATAGGCACATTCTTGATATTGTATATAAATAAAATTGTACCTTTTTTTCAGTCTCTATGCATATCTTGCTGCCATTAGGAAAAATTTGCTTAGAATTTCAGCTTAGAAATATGACTGTTCTTACATAATATCCGTTCGGGGGTTTGTGGTGGTGTTTGTTGATTTAAAAATGTTATAATTTGTGCAAACGTTTTTGTTTCTCAGATGCTGATCCTATGGCGGATGATGTTGCAGCAGTAGAATCTGAACCATATGAAATTCCAGGTATCATTTTGTTTTTCCATACTCGGTAATAATGGTTTTCTGCCTCAAATTATATGAGAAAGAAAAATAGAAAAGGTTAGACTGGTTTAGGAATATATAGTTTTGAATTTGTTTTTTTTTTTTCTCCAATAACTAGTTCTTACTCTCTTGGAGAATTTTACTTTGGGATGACTGTATCATACTTGCTATTGAAAGTCTTTATTGCAAATAACAGGAGACAGGTATGGAAACTTTGCTTTCATTGGTGCAAAAGCTTTTTATTTGCTATGTGTTTCTGGCTGTTGTGTATGATTGGGGACTTGGTAGGCAAGTGATCTGTGGTTTTACAGTCTAAGAAAGTGAGAATGAGATTTATTGCTTATATTGTCTTTGTACAGTCTATAATAACTAGGGTTCTTCTAGACTATTTTTCGTGGCATTAGGAGCATCCACTTATTTGTAGTTTTCCTTCAGGACTGTTTGTTTCTTTGTGGCTGACTCTACTATCAGAGAGTGAGTCAACACCAAGGACATAATTCTGAGCTATCCTTGTTCTGTCTTTCTGCACACCTTAATGCATCTTGAAAGCTTTTTGAAATTTGGCTTGGACTCATCCAATTACCCTATAGTCATCTTCATGTTATGCTTGATATCACGTACAATGGCATTAGCTCATCTTTCCCATTATGAAGAAGCATTAAGTGGATATTGCAGTTTCTCTACTGTCTGATAAGTGTTTTCTTCAGGATTCTAACGGTGTTTGTTTATAGTATGGACAGTCTCTTGCATTAATATTAAAAATTGATTTATGTTTGGACTAGGCTTCTTATGTTTGATTCAGTGTTACCTCTGGACCTCACAATTGTGTTTGATGTCAGAGATGTGACAGAAAAATAGTTTTATTTGTTTGATGCAGCTAAAACTGTTTATTCCAAATGATGTGGGAGATTACTGGTTTAGAATCCAAGCTATTATACTCCCAAAGTAAAAGGATAAGTTACTTTGTCTTCAGTACTGTGTTTTCTCAGATGTGTCATAGTGAGTATATTAATAACATTGAAAAGAATTGTAGTTGTAGAGGAAATAATCCCCAGATTTAGCTAGGTAATGAAAGGAAGTAAATTGCTCTAAATCTGAGATGCCAGAAGTGAAGTACATATTTTGCAAGGTCGATTTCTGATTCATATCTTGTCTGTGGTAGAACCATCACCAAGTGAGCCTCCTGCACGTTAGTAAAGAAACTACCTTACAATTTTGAGAATAGAGGACGTTTGCATTTTTTATTAATATTAGAAAAATTATTAAAAAGTATTGATGGAGACTAATGGCTCTCGTTGCTCTAGTTTTGCTACAGAGAGTGTAGCAGAAGGCTAGAAGAGAGAATGGCCCAACGCCTTCCATTAGATGGCCATGTGTCAAGTTGCAAGTGTCAGTTCATAAAGTTTTAGTTTCTCATTTTTCAACTAAGGACCTACATTTAGCTATTAGACTGATTATGGATACAAGTTAAAACAATGAAATATTAAACATATTTCATATTTTTAATTTCAAGATTTTTATTTGTTCATGTTTAATTTACAGCTGTAGATGAGTATGTTGCAGATTTGGAAGAGAGAGTAAATGATCCAGACACTCCAGGTTTGTAAATGTTCATTACTTCAAATGATAATATAATCACACTTTTTAAAATGTGCTACAAATTAATGTGTCATATTGACTGTTTCATCACAGTTTTATTTTCAAACAGTTTTTAGATAGTTTCAAGTAAGCCTGATTTTTAGGCCACTACGTTACCATTATATTTGTGGGCATAACACTCCATGAATTCAATCTACAAATACTTACAGAACAATATTTTGTTCTGTCAGGAGTTTCCCAGTCTAATCAATGGATTGATTATCCAACACCTGCTTATATTCCTAACTTTAAGCCTAAATACAAATATGCGTAAACTTACTGTATTGTGTGTTTTATGGTGTAGTTCCTGGATGTGTTTTATAATGCTGCAGTCACATTCAAATAAAACACTGTAGTGAGTCATTATGATTATTTCTGTCATTTTTGAGCTAAATATGTGACCTTTCTAAGTTCTCTTGTGTTATTTAGCTGTCACATGAAAATTCAGTTGGAGTATAAAATATTAAATATTTCTATTTAAGGTGACTCTGAGGTGATGCCAGAAGATACTATGGAACATTACACAGGTACTGTCCAAAGTCGTCTTTCTTTTTATTAAAAGTTCATTGAATTTTGGCCCCAGACCAAGACAATCACACACAAAAAAAACCTCCCCAAAACAAACAAACAAACAAATCAAACCACAAAAACACACAACACCCAAGGCTTTGGTTCTTCTAGATAGCATTTTTTTCAGAATGTAAATTGAAAATGTAGTCGTAACTTTCTAAGGAAATTATGCTAAAACCTGCATGAGTACTACTTCTCTGTAATGTCAGCCAAATGGGCAGAATAATATTTTGAGGGTTGAACTTCCAGGGGAATGAATATTGGTATTTTAAATTGTATGAAGTTCCTGTGGATAAAAAAGAATTTAAACATGCCAGAGATGTTGCAGTTACTGTGATGTCAAGAAGAAAGTGGTATCTCTAATTTTTTTTAAAAGCAAGTAAGCCATAACAAGTAGATGCCAAAATTACACTGTAGAAGTTAGCTATATACAGAAATGATTTATAAATATTTTGATTCCAAACTATAGGTAATTTTTAGATGGCTTCATGAACTGTATAAGAAAGCCTGCTGATACTGCTTTATTTTTCAAGTCTGTCTTTTGATGCCAGAAAATCAATCAGGTTTTTTTACAGGATCTTTTAGAAATCTTCACTTTTGCACTCTTACTAGCTTTATTACAGTATGAACTACTATAATTTCAAATATTTTTTTTGGTCTGAATAAACTTGATTCTGTATTGTATTATTTGTGTGTCTTTATTGTCTTAAAATTCCATGTATTTTCCTGCTGATTTTCTTTTTCTTTAAACAGAGGATAGAGTTCATGAAGATTATAGTGAAGACCAAGGTATGAGAACTTCTATATTTAGCGAAATTACAGTATCAAAATGTTTCATTAATATGCAAGTGGAATTACTTAGTTTTAAAATTTCCTATGCTGTCACGTTACTTTGCAAGTTCTCAGTTCAGGTTTTGGGTTGTTGTCTGTTCAAACTCCCTGTGTTTGTAATCAATCAATCAATCTTTTAACACTGGTCCACGTGTAGAGTATGCATATGCATTATATTCCCATATTGGTCCTCTTTGCCAAACTTTGTGCATATGTGGAATAAGAACCTTGAAGGCTCTGTGTGCCCTTTTCCTTGTGAAACCCTGGCCAGGTCAGCTGTGGTTTTATTGCATCTGTTTAGCTCAATTTCACCTTGTCGTCTTGTCTACCACTACCAGTTCTTTGAGAATTACTCTTTTTTAGTTTGATTTGGTTGATGATTTGCTAATGATTACTGAGACCAAATCAAAAAGTAAACAAGAAGAATAGCAGTCACAGCCTTGAAACAGAGGTGTGTGGTTGTGACTCCTGCTGTGATATTCTTCTGGAGACTACCATAATTCAGAATAGTTAAACATATCTTAAAGGCACTGTAGTTTATTTCCCACATTTGTGTAACCTGAGCAAAGGACAGGGTTTCTTAACTTCCAAATACTTGCAACAGAAAACCTTGAGGTTCATTCTTTGTTATCAGGAGGTCAATTCCAACATCCATCTTTGGGATAGAAGTCAAAATTCCATTGAAAGACTTCTAGTGGCCCAAAGGTGTATTTAGCCCTTAGCCTGTGTCTTTCTCAGTCTGCAGAAAATAATTATTTGCCTCAGGTATGGTGCCCTTGACAAAATGTCTCAGCATTAATAGGATAGAAAAGCAAGAGACTCTAGGTTTTTCCCAGGGCTTGTTTTTCACTTGCCTTTCCAGGTGATAGTTATTTTACCATCAGTTCCTAATCAAGAGTCACTTCTCCTGCTTCTCACACCTAGATATGAAGAAGTACGACTTCTAATCTTTCCTTTTCGTGCTCCTTTATATGTAGTGGTAACACGAAAAGAAAATGCTTGCATGCCCTTGTGAAGAGACATCTGTATTTGCTTTCTGACTAAGTTGATCAGGGAGGTTACGAAGTAAATTGCATCAGCTTTTTTTAAAATCAGTTCCAAAAGCATTTCATATTCTGCAGCCTCTTTGGGCACCCCAGCACAATAACAGTGAATCACTGTGTTTTGTGAGTCATTCATGTGCTTCAGAAATTTTGTGTTTCGTGTGCAGTTGCCTCTCTGTGCTGCAATGAGATTTTTAAATAGTATCAGATAAATCCCCCTACCCTTTCAATTTTCTTGCCAGTCCTCTGATCAGGATGATAAGGAGAATAGCAACTTCCATTCTTTTTCTCAGAAGGAAATTCTAAGGTAGCATGTGACTGTCAAAAAAATTACTATTATTGGCTATTAAATTGCCAGGCTTCTTTATGCAGTAAATTATTCCCAAAGTTCAACGTGATCCGTGGAAAACTGCTTTTCTCTTGAAAAAAGTTCGCCTTTTCACAACATTATTTTACCTTGCTTTCAAGTTCCACCTTGAAGGCATTCTGGTTGTGAGAGAAAGCACAGTGCGTCCTTTGTACTATTTAGAGGAATTTCATTTCAGAGCTGCAGCCTGGAGCAGTGTTGAAGAAAAAGACAAGTGAGATGAGGCTGCCTTTCTGTCACACGCCATTTTTTCCCTCTGAGTTCAGTCCATGGAGTTTCAGGGCATGTTTGTGTTCATATGCTAGACATCATTTTAGCAGTTGTACCTGTTTTTCATCCCTGTTTTCTCTAGGCCCATCTTTCTTGTACCTTTTGACATGGTTTTGGTTGGATTGAAAGTGAAACAGATTTACCTTGTTTTTGGAGAAGAGCAATTATGGCAGTTTTTCTAAAGTCAAAGAACAGTTGGAGGCCATTGCAGAGATCTGAAATTCTTTCTCTCAAATGTAAAGCTTATGGTTTTGGCATGGGCTCCAAAACTGCAGTTGAATTCCACAAGAAGATTTACTTTAAAGCCTTTATATGCAATTTTCTGTGAAATCAACAGAAGTATAAGCTTTGGGTCATTGTATCTTCCCCATCTATATTGGATTTGTTTCCCCTCTTCTGGCAAGGCTCTCTGGTGAAATATTTTCCCCAATCCCGGTGCTTTCTAGAGTTCTCAAAGCTGAAGGCAGTGCAAGATGATTGTTGGCCAGAGCAGTCCAGTTTCTTTTGTGACTCTTGCTTTGTGTGGCTTGGTTCTTAATTCAGATCAGGAACTGCTCTAATAGGATTGCTGTAATCACATCACTGATGTTATTGCTTAAGCTAAAAATTCTTTAGTTGAAATAAGTGCCCACAGTGGAGTGTGTAAATGGATTGATCATAGAACTTGGAATTCAAGAACTCAGTTATTGTATATAACTTTCAGTAGTTTTATGAAGAGTTTCCTACAGTTTGTCACCATGAAAGTAGAGAAAGAAAGCAAGTTAGAGATTTTCATTAGAAAGAGTTCAGGATGTTTTTTTAAGGAAATTCTGTAAGAACTTTTTTTCTAAGGAGCATAGGGAGAGCCGTGTGACCATTAGGACCATGTAAGATACAACAATATTATAAAGGGGGGGGGTTGTTTGGTTTTTTTCAAATGTTATGTAAATAACCTTTTTCAGAGAGGATTAGTACCTGTTAGATAATTAAATTATCCAAAACACTGAATGAACTTTGAACTTTTTTAGTTCTAAAATTCTCAGTAAGTGTATATTGAAAATTCAGACAATGGATAGCATTTTGTCTATTTTCAGACTTTATCTAAAATTAAATATTGAATATTCTTAACCTATTTCTTCTTTGGATTTACAAAAATTAGACAGGCTGTATGCAAAGATTAAGAATGTGGGAGAATTGTAACAACTGTACAGAATGATAGAGTTATTGTTGTCATTATTTTCAACATTTCATCTGTGTGGTAGAAAGTCTTGAAATTTCAGCAATATGTACACATACAGCATTTTTTTAATGTAGAATTTCTAGTACAAGCTTCTGAAAGAGCTCATATATCTATTCAGGCCCCCAAACTAGGGAAGGTTTTTTAATGACTTTGCATTTATCATTAAAGAAATGAACTGGATGTTTAGCAACCAAATGTTTAGGATACTTTGTGCATATCAGCCACCTCAGAACTTTATTTTTTTCCTTTCTTTCAGAACCAAAACATGAAAAGCAGACTGAGACTCAAGATACAGGTATATACCTATATATATATATAAATATTTTAGGCAAATTAGCATAAAAATCATAAACATAATCTTGGTGTTTATATATACTGAGGTACATAATCTGTGTGACCTTCAGTCAAGACATTGTCAGTTATGGCAAAGGTTCATTACAGTCTGTATTGTTTTAAAGTTAGATTTTTAACTATGAACTTAGAAACTTTCTTTTAATATGCCATCCTTGAGGATTCATCTTTAAGGTCGTGGGGTATCTGAGGCTTTTAATGGACAGCTGGACCACAGTAATCACAGACACTCAACCTGCTTCTTGCAATGAGCCCTGCAACCAGTGTGTATGTTCATTCAAAATGTACAGGCTGTCAGTAGTAGCTCTGCTTTGATGCTGACTTCTTGCTGGTGCATTTGTCTAATTAGTAGAAGCAATTACAAATTACTTGTCTGCAGTATTCTCTCTGGGTTCCGTATGCTTTGTTGTCTTGAAATACCAGCTCTTTTGAGAGTCATCTCAGACAGGCGACTGAAAAAAACCCACAATCATTTAGTTTAGAAGGAAGTCAAGAAGTCTCTAGTGTAAATAAATTGTATCTGTTTTGTCAACTTTGTTATCATAATCTTAAGAGGACAGTAAAATGAATTAAAAAGTGCCATATTAATAGAAAACAAAAATAACTTGTTTTTTTCTGTAGAATCCATAATTTAAATTGTAGAATTTCTTCATTGTCCTTCAAGAAGGAAATTAGGACTCACAAATGAATTGCGTGTTTATCCAAATAAAAAGACTTTTAAAGTTTATAAGTTTGAAGGTTTTTTTGGTTGGTTTTCACTTTGTCTAGTGGATGGAGTTGATGCTGTAAAAGATGAAAGTGGGAGTACTTGAATGTATTTAGAAAGAGTAAGAAGAGGTTTTAAAATTTCAGTTATTGTGTCATAATCCAAACAACAATTGTTGAAAAGGTACAATTTTGAAATAACTAGCTGATGAATGCAACAGTTATTTAGTGAAACAGGAAAGAATATTTAAGATGTATTTTTTTTTTACCTAGAATTCATCAAAGTGTCTGTTTGTTAATAGCAGGTAAACATGTCTATGTGCTAGCTGTGTTCTTTTGTGTATTGTGTAAGTTCCATCACTTGAGGGCTTGATTTCATTATTGCTCTGAATTGAATGTTTTCTTAGCTGTTGAGGATCTTCCAAAGGAGGTGAATGAAGCCACAGGACCAGGCATATATTTTGTAATTGTGATCTTAGCATTTTTATGAAATATATACATTTGAAAATTAGATGTTAAAAAAAAAAAGCTGATTATACACTTTTTCCTTTTTATACTTATAGAGGAAATTAATGAAGACTTTGATATTGCTAAAGACCTCTCAGGTATGAAATTTTATAGTTTGTAAAAACTTTTTTTCGTCCATTTATATTTGTTAATATAATTAAAAACCAAACAAATGAAAAACACAGCAGAGAACAGAATCATGAAGCAGTTTAGGTTGGAAGGGATATTTAAAGATCATCTGGTTCAATCCCTCTGCCATGTCCAGGGACATCTTTCAGCTTGCTCAAAGCTCTGTGCAGCCTGACTTTAAACACTTCCAGGGGTGGAGCATCCACTACTGCTCTGGGCAACCTGTTCCATTGTCTCACTACACTCATCGTAAAAAGTTCCCTTCTTATGTCCAATCTCTCTCTGCTCTCTTTCACTTTAAAATCCAGTTCTACAAGCATCAGTAAAAAATCTCTGCCTTTCTTACTAGGTCCATTATTGAAAGGCTGCAATAAGGTCTCACTGGAGTCTTCCCTTCTCCAGGCTGAACAAGCCCAAGTCTTTCAGCCTGCCCCCCTAGGAGAAGTGCTCCAGCCCTCTGATCATCTTCATGGACCTCATCTGGACCTGTTCTAACAGGTCCATGCCTGTCCTGTACTAAAAACTCCAGAGCTGGATGCAGCACTCCACCGGGGGTCTCATGAGAGACTCCTCTTTAGATGCAGCCATGGATGCAGTTGGCCTACTGGGCTGGGGGTACACACTTTTGGCTCATGTCCAGTGTTTTATCCACCAGAATACCCAAGTCATTCTCCACAGGGATGCTCTCAATCCCTTCTTCCCCCAATGTTTATTGATGTTGGAGGATTCCATTGCTCAAACTGGAGCTCTGTGGTAATTTCTATTCAGAAAGATTACATTGCAGACTTTTGTTTGCTGTATTGTTCTTGAGGAATTTTAAATGAGTACTGTGTTAAATGTAATTTAAAGATATGCTCTAAGAAGTTAAAAATTTTGTTAAAGAAGTTTTTCTCAAACATGATGTTGATTGAGTCAGCTAGAGCAAAGCGATGTAAGCAGTTTAGCCTGAGCACTGTGTAGGATTTGATGCTATATTTATTTCGATTTTCTATTTGAAAAATGCATTCTTGTATAGTTAAGAGGGGTAACATACATTGTTTCACTCAAACAACAATTGTAACTAAAATCCTTCTGGTGTGTGCAGTAGAAGTCCTACTTCTAGTACCTAAACTTTTGAATGTGAAATGCATTCAGTACCCTTTTTCCTACTCTTCAGTTAACCAAATTGGTTAGTTTATAATTTAAGTCTTCCTTTTTGTTTGATACTAATTCAATTGTGTGGCTGCTGGGAAATAAAAACAAAATTATGGATGTAATGTGAATAACTTTCAACACTTATTTTCTCTCTAGGAGTAGAAAGTAAGCAAACAGAAGATGATGTGGACATTGAACCAGAGGAATCAGGTTTGTATATTGTATTTTCCATGCTTTTGCTACTTAAAAAAATTAATAATTGAGAATGTTAAATATTATGGAATAGAATTCTATGCTGCTATAAAAATGCATTCATAACTTTTTTTGCAGCTGTTTTCTTTCAAGGACAAACACATCTGTGTTTTTGGAATCTAGCATCTTGGGATTTTTAATGCCAATACTTAATGGCTTAGAAAGCACTCTTCAGTTTTAGAAGTTGAGTGCTCCCAGTTCAGAAAACTTATATCGATAAAAATGACCATATTTGGTTGTATGATGGAATGGAAGATTTCTTTTCTGTGCTCTGTTTCCCACCAGCCAGTCAGGAGTGCATACTCAGAAAAGAGGGTATATGTAAGGAATAAAGTGGAATGTCCCCCCAGCTTTGAGCTCTTTATTTGTGGGCTTCCCAAATCAGAGAATGTATTTCCCTCTCTTCAATTCTTCCTGTTATCTACAGCCAGCATCCTGGCTCTTGTGAAGTTTTTTCTGGTGAGCCTGACTCCCTCCAAGCATGAGCAGGGACTGTGTGCAGCCTTCAGTCTATTAGCAGTAATAGCACTAAGTGATGTATGACCTCTCTTAATTTAAACATATGGAAATAAAAGTAATTGAATTTTGAAGTCAAGTATTTCAGTTACAGCTGGGAACATAATAGGTATATATGGATGCTTGCTAAGCACATACTGTAGTAGCATGTGAAAGTGTGGAATATGTGTGCTTTGGATAATATAGTTTCAGAACTTTGAAGTATCATTTTTGAAATTGTGCAATCCTACAATATACTCACTGGCTTACTTAAGTATGAGTCTTTCCCTTGAAAAAATTCAGATGAGGAAGAAGTTTGCATTCCACTTCTGCAAAAGTAGTATTACAGAGCAGTCTTGATAGGTCACTGCTTGGAATATAAGTGAAAAAAAAGAGGCTTTTTGTAAATATTTGGAGAGTAGTCCAGTTTGAATTATTTTTACATTTTTTATTTACAGAAAAACCTGTTAAAGTTGAAGATTATTCAAATGATGTTCAAGTGGGTAAGTCAATCTTGGGTGCTTGTTTTTTTTCCTAAAAAAATGAAGCTGTAGCTGCATGGAAATTAGTAATCAAGTTACTTTGTGGAGAGGCATGAAGGGATACCATTATTGTTGAAGTTGCTTCTTGGTTTAGAAGCAATAATTTTTCTGTTTTACTTGATAAATTCCAATGGTAGTTACTGGGTTGTATGAAAGCATTCCAAATAAACTGAGTAGTTTTAATTTAAAACTTAATTTTTAATGAATTCAGATAGAGCTAAATACTTTTGAAAGGGAAATACCACAATTTCAGGTCTCGATATATGTGTGTGCTTCCTCTCCAGAGCAGCTATCGTGGACAATGATAGTGTTACTTCTCTGTGTGTGAGTCGGATCTATTGGAGTCTGACTGTGGCATGTTCTTTGGGCACTGATCTGGAAACAGGGGCTGTTTTGTCATGCCGTCACATTTTTCTTGGCATAACTGATTTTAAGACCAAGAGCACTTCCAGTTCTTCCATCTGTTGCCTGACAGTAGTAGACATAGCTTTTACCAAAACCATTTTAGAGTAGTTAAGTGGCTTCTAAAGTCACGGACTGCATATTGTTGCATTTCTTGGAGTTAACTATTACGATTTGCTAGTTTGTTCGTTGTAGCAAACTAGTTGTGTTGAGTGAAACACAGAGTTATATCTCAGGGCCGTACATCAGAGAAGCTGCAGTCCAAGACCTCTAACAGCTGTATTTTTGTTTTGTGCTGATTAGCCTGACCACCTTTCTGGGTTAGTTAATCTTTGTACTATGCAGACGGTCCTATGAGATGTGGTGCCCAGAGAGTTCTGGTGTTTTTTTTTTTTCCTTACAGTATTTGTATTTGGTTCTTAATCATGCCAAAAGTAGCCAGAGAAGTGAAGAAAACACAGGAGGCCTTTTGTGGTTGTCCAGTACAGATTGGTTTAGTTCATGATTGAGTTTGTATGCTGAACCAGAGCTGAGGTGGTTTGAAATGCACTCATATTGGTGCATAACTGTGTTGTCTGAGAGGTCTTTCCAACCTGTTTATCACAACAGCCACGTGGTGTGTTGAAATATTTGAAGCCATAGCTATTAATTAGTAGATGCATAAGCTGAAAGTGTTTTGTTTCATAACGGGTATGAAGTATTCTTAACCAAAGCTTATAATCAGTGTAGGAACAAACAGTAGTTATCTTTGACAGCATGGGCAAGAAGTTCAGCAAAGATAGTCTTCACTGTATTTGTTGTGCATTAAGTTGGAACTGGAGAAGAGGAAAAGATGTTTTCTCTCAGAAAAGATTGCTGTTTAAAATTATAATAACAAAAAGACCCTTACAGAGCTATTACAAAATTTCAACAGTAGATAATTCTACTGCACAATGTCAGTTGAGGATATTGAGATGATTTCTTGACTTACACATACTATTTTAAAACTAAATTCAGAACAGAAGTGCCAAATTGAAATACTGGGGTTTTAGACCATATTTCTATCAGTTTTTGTGTTGTAATTTATGGCTCAGTCTTGCAAATTAATTAATTAATTTTCCTACCTTACAAAAAAAAAAAATCTTAGGTGTTTTATATAGTAGTGGTGGATTTTGAAATACGCCATTTCGAATCATAGCATCATTTAGGTTGGAAAAAACCCTTGAAGCCAAGTCCAGCTGTAGACCTAACACTGCCAAGTCCACCACTAAGCCGTGTCCCCAAGTGTCACACCTGCGCATCCTTTAAATACCTCCAGGGTGGGGACTCCACCTCTTCCTTGGGCAGCTGTTCCTTGGGCAGCCTTGACCACCCTTTCGGGGAAGAAATTTTTCCTCACAGCAAATCTAAACCTCCCCTGGTGCAACTCAAGGCTGCTTCCTCAAACTATCTCTTGCTACTTGGCAGAAAAGACTGACCCTCACCTGGCTACAACCTCGTTTCAGACATTTATGGAGAGCAATTAGGTTCCTCCTGAGCCTCCTTGACTCCAGACTAAACAACCCCAGCTCCCTCCGCTGCTCCTTATGAGACTTGTGCTCCAGACCCTCCACCAGCTCTGTCCTTCTCTGGACATGCTTCAGCACCAGTGAGGGGCCCAAAACCAAACACAGGATTCGAGATACAGCCTCACCAGTGCTGAGTAGAGGGGAATGATCGCTCCTTTAATTGCAGACGTATTTGCAAATAAGATGGTGGGATTGAACCTAGTTATCCACTCTCCTTTTGTTGTATTGTGATACTAAGAGATCCTTGCCGTTTTCAAACACTGTTAGAATGAGAAATAGCTTGTTCTACTTTGAAATGGTATGTATTTCTGAATAAATCTTTTAGATTTATTCTTTTTTTTGCCCGTGGTTGTTTTCAAAATTAGTGCAACACACCATTGAACTCACAAGATTGCCTTGACATCTATCCTGGCATATCTTTTGGAAACACATAATAGCAGCAGCACTAGAAGGAATGAATTCTTTTGTCAGGGGCCTTCACAGGGAAAAAGTGAGAGAATCAATCAAAATGTGTTTTGAAGACAGTTACTAAAGACACAAGTAATTATTAGATGTAGTACAATGTACATGATCCTTTGTTTAGGAACTAGAAAATGAAAATAATTTGATCAGCACATAATCTGAGCCTGCACTAACTTAAGAATACTTATAATTTGTGTAGTTATGTGGGAACCACGCTGAAGGCAGAAGAACCAGTATTTCTAACTTTTTCTAAAAAACTTATTGTTTCAGCACATAAAGTAAAATTCAAGCAGCGTCTTGGGAAACTGACAAAAGAAGCATAGGACATAAACTACTGGCAATGAATAAAAATTTTATTGAATTATTAGTTCTTCCTGCTATTAACCATATTTACTTGTCTTTTTTGGATGTGAATATTTCAGTTTGAAAGCAACATTACTCTCAAATTTTCCTCTCAGATTTTGACATTCATGTTTGCCAGGGGTTTTTTTTTTTCATATCTTCTTTGTGATGGAGGATTCAGTATGTGAGATTTTGTTGTCAGAAGTCTTTCTTTTTTGTTTATGTGATTTAATTTCGTCAGTTGTTCAAAGCTAATATTTCCTTTTCTTTGAGTGGTAATAAACATAACTTCAGGCAATGTAAAAGAAATTCAGAAATGTCACTATACATTCCTTATTCTTCGGTAGTTTAAATTCATGCAACTGCATTTGAAGCATGGTGGCACCAGTTTGTATCCGGTTTGGAGCAGTTGTTTGGTTTTTTTGAAAGGAAACAGGAGATAGCTCAGAGGTTGAATTCAGCTGTGAGGAGCATTCTCGCATCACCAGGGAAGAGACTGGGTGTGGGATTTGAATATGCTGGAGTGCAAGTCAAAAGTTTTTTTGCTGCCTTCAGGGCACACCACAAAAAGGCCATGCTAGTCAAGTGCATCTCTAGGTATCTATAAGTACTGTTTTCCAGTTCTCTGAGTTTACTTCTGGAATTATTGCCAGTGTTCTTTTCCAGATGTAGGCTTCTTTAGCTGCATTTATAATCTGCATTTTTATAAACTAATGGATTTGGGTGGTATGATAAACGAGCTTGAAATATTACTGAATCAGGTTTTTTTGCTAATCCTGCTTTACACTGGCACATCAGTTGCAGTGATTGTGAGAGAGTGGTACTTATTGGGCACATATTTTAAGGGAGACATTGCGGGTTTAGGGGATACCATTACTCTCTGTATTTGGATTTTTATCCCTCTTGTATGTGTTTAGATTTAAAATATCTATGAGTTGTTCCACTCTTCCCCTTCACCTTGTATCCTTGACATTTTTATAACCCTACATTTATTTTACCAACTGCTGAAATGCCTTATGTGTAGAGAAGTTTCCACTTTAGAACTTTGGCCCTTCCTCATTCCCTGGCTCCTCTTTTCCGCTTGTCTTTGACTTTAGCAAATAAAACCCAAAATCAAACCAACACAAAAAAACAAAACCAAAATCAGAATGTTTAAATGGATTTGTGGCATGGCCTAGATATCCTTTACAAGGTAAATGAAGTGCCATATGGTAATAAAAAATTTGCTGCCTAGAAAAATATTTAAAAGTTTGTTTCCTACCTTATACAGCAACTTTGTGTATATTCATTAAGGTAGCTCTTAGAAATTATAGCTTTTTCATATTAACTAGTCTGATACAAAGTTGCATTTTTTTAATCATTTAAGATTTTTTTGTTGTTGTTTTAGAGGAAGTTGTGTTTTGGTTGGTCCTTTAATATAGATTTCCCCTTATTTTTTCAGATACTTAAAGCTTCAAAAGAAAAGTCCCTACATCAGGAGGACCAGTCCTAACCATACGCTACAAAAGGGGAGCAGATGGTTGTAATAGACCTTATGATGTAATTACCAAGCAGTTCAGGGTTTGGGGAATGAACACTAAGATGTTGTAAATGGGTTTTAGCCAACTGTCATTTTAGTAAGCATTTTTAACACTTGGATGTTTAGTTTACATTCCTGTCTGATATTTTTTTTCCCTTAGTCAAGTTTAGTGAATTCATTATTTTTCTTCTGTGTTTGTGACAGAGTTACAACTTAGAGCTGCATTTCATGTGCTGTTTAAGCAATTGTTAATATTCTATTTATAGCGTAGCAGCAAGTACATTTTTTTTCAGATTTTAATATATATCTTTTCTTGTGGATTCATACAGTGTGTACAGAGCAGTTTGGTCAAATGAAACATATGATGTTATGAATTTTAAAATATTTCATAACTGCTGATATAGCATACAGCCTCATTGCATTTTATTAAAAAAAACACTAATCAGGCACACACTATGCTGTGAAGTTTGACTTAATATCTCTTTGCACTGATGTTATGTCAACAGTTAACTACATGAATTTCAGGTGATTTTTAAAATACCCTAACAAGATATGAAATGTGTGTTTAACTTACACTAGTAAAAGGCCAGATTACAAAATTACAGTTTTCAAAAACCCTTTATGTATGAATTAGCACTTTTTATTTATGCCCATTTGATTTTTCAAGCAAAAATGTCTAGAGACTAGATGCTAGCCTGACAGGGAGTCAGTGGAGATTGCAGCAAGACTGAGTTGCTGGAATCAGGTTGAATTCAGTAAAATTATTCCATTTTGGTTTGCCTACCAATATAATGATCTCACAGCTGGCTTTAATAGGCTTTACATTCAGTAAATTATTTTAAAAGTCCAATTTGCATAAACACTTGATTTGCAAATTTTATTAAAAAAAAAAAGCTTTGGAAAGTCAACCTGAAGAAAGATATGATGTCAAAATTTAAGACCTACAGTTATGAATGCTCTTAGAAATGGTACATCTGAAATTTAGGTACTGTGAGTGATTTAGAATTTTAATATAACAGGTGTGCTTCTTTTTACCTGTTCTGTGCTGCTGTTCCACAATTACGAAGACATATTTTATTCTTTGATATTTTGCATGTGTTCCTTTTTGGCTCAGGAATAATTGCTGTGATTTTAGGAAGTTGCCAAGCCTGTTACAGGAGCTTAGGAGAAATAAAGTAGGATAAATTTGTAAAAAGAAAAATCAGTTTGGTAACCCTAACAGTTGGTTGCCTTTTGGTTTACAGGGAGACTTTCAATTTCTGTGACACTGTTTGGAAGTCAGGGTTTTAAATGCTTACATTTGTTGTGAAAGGGGCATCATATATGCTTGCCCTTTTTTTGGGTTTGGGATGTCAGTAAGACTCCACGTGAGTGTTACATGTGATCAAGAAATACAGATGTCCCGAAGTGATTTCTTTGGACTTTTCAGGAAAGCAATAATACTCTTAGACTGTGATGTGTTTTGGGATGGGATATTCTAGTAAAATTACCTGCGATTGTGAATTGCAGAGCAATAATTTTTACAAAGCCATATTTTGTGAGGAATCTTGGGAATTATTTTAGGATGGTGAATGGAGGACTTTTTATATAACAGTGGCAGCCTATTTGTAGAATTATGGGACTGTGAGAGTATATTATGCTGTGATTGAATTTTAAGTATTTTGTAACTGGGTATGTGATTTTACGTGCTTCATGTTTACAAAAATATGCCAAGCTGAGCAAGGTCAAGTGGACTATAAAAAGTATGTATATTTAATCCATTTTAATGTTTGGCTGCAATAAAACACAGAAGAATATCTTTGTCTTTCTAGTGTCATTATTTATTCCCAAATGTGGTAGATATTAGCTATAGGAATATTTGACTCAGCCACTAATTAATATTAATTTTTAATTTGAGAATTTGAATATTTAAAAATATATTTGAAAGTATTATTTACAAGGAGGAAGTAGCAAGTGAAATAAATGAATTTTATTTCTGGCTGGTGTTATGTGAAGGAAATTGGCAGTATGCTAAGTTCTGTGTTTTCTATAATTGTGTTGTGGTTGTCCTTTTGTAGTATTAACATTCTACAACCAGAATTTTTCTCATGAAATATCATTTCTGTTTGTAGTTTAAAATGGATGAGATTTTAACGCATCAAACATGAAACACACACACAAATGTCTGGGGAAAGTGATATACCTACATTCATGCAGAATATTGTGGGTATGGTCCATAGTTTAAATCAGACATCTAGTAAGGTCCATGCACTTCTGTGAAAGCAAAAATCTTCCTTGACCTTTTAAGTTTTCAAACACTTCCATAGCTTTAATGATCTGGTATTGCTGAATAGTAGTTTAAGAAAAAGTCAGAAGATTACCTTTTCTTTTTATTTTCACATTGCTGCATAGCCTCTTGTTATATGTCAGTGAATCTATGACATCTTGGATTTAGTTGCTCTTTTGGAGACCACAGGAAGAAATACCAGTAAGCAAAGAGTAGAATACTAAAGCTGTATTTTAATACTGACAATTTACTACAATTTAAGTGACTTTCTAACATTCTCTGTAATTCAAAAGGTACCATATCATGGCACTTCTTTCTAAGAAGTTAAGAAAATGGCTAAGATTTGATATAAGAAAGATTCTGAAAAATGTAATGATTTTACTGAACATCATTTGTAATTTTACATGTTTCAAAAATTATGTCTCTGTAAATAAATTGTATTGTACATTTATAGTGTTGATTGAGATTCATGTAAAATCTACAGGGTCTGAAACACATTTTTAATTGTAACTTGGGTCATTCTCATATGCCGTCAGACATTTAGTTGTATTGTAATATGAAAAATAAATTTATTCGTCCTGGTAGAAAACATCTTGGGAACCCCTGGTGCATTCATTGTATAGTGAAGAGTCCTAGCCTATAGTGATTAGCTAAAGCTGTTTTGTCAGTGATTTTCATCTTGACTTATTTTGCTGGAAATGAAAAAATTGAGTAAAAGATGGGAGTGGTTTGAAGAGCTAAGATTTTTTTGCTTGTTTGCTTGAGCTACAATTGGTTTAAGTTGATGAAAAAATAGTCTCAAGATTTTTTATCATATCCCTGTCTTTGAGGGGGCACATTTTTAAGAAATAGCATAATTAAAACCTTAAATTGAAATATGCTAGGGATCAATGTGGAAGGAACAAAGCAATATGTGCTGAATATGATGCTGAAGTGAATTCTTAGTGAAGTGTGGTGAGCTAACAAGATCAAGTTGGGATGGATTTCAAAAGCAACTACCTAGAAGGAGAAGCTGGAGTATTTAAAGATCGTTGGAGAGGCTTTGGTGTAGTCAATGGCAACTAATTTAGCAGAATACTGACTGAAAAAGTCTGAGAGTTTGAAGAACTGATTCTAATGCATAAATAGGTATAGAGAGCTGTTCTATGTTGCATGAGTCTCAGGAATAAAGAAATGTGAAGCCAGACAAGAAGTGGGAGATAGGAGCAGGCTTTAGACTGAGGAGGTCATACATTGTTCTTTCTGTGATGGCAAAGAAGTTCCAGAAATAACATCCGTGTCCAAGATGTGTGGAAGGGGGTTATCGAGTGAGCTAGAATGAAGTACAGAGAGGAGGCCAGGTGAGAATCCCAAGTGTTGCTGATAAAGGAGAGGGTACAGAGAAAATGGGTGGCTAACGGCATGATGTGTCAGGTAATGGGAGGTGGTAAAAATAGAAATATGGGTATATAAACTGCTTTGTTTGAAAACTGTATAAATAAATTATTATTTCACCTGGGGCTGCATTATTGCTCTTTTTAAAATGTGGTGTTTTGGATGACATACAACCATTTTACTGATGGTGTGATATGTGCAAAAAAATGTAGAAGCCAGGGTTTTAGGAAGTACTGCACAATGCTTTCATTAATATACTGCTACAGTAATAATTATCCTTAGTATGTAATTGACTCTCTAGATCTTCTGTCATTTCTTTCAATTTAATTTGCAATCTAGATCTCATGATGTAATTGAAGAGGTGAATGACTTTCAGTGTGACCATATTTATTTAATTTACCATATAATCAAGTTAATGCTCATTCTGCCTTGGACTGAATATAGTTATAGTGTTCATGCATTCAGTAATAGCAGTTTTCAGCCTATAGTAAAGGGTGAAATTAGAGTGTTAAAAAATTTGCTTTCGTGTGTGCGTAATCCAGTTTCTTCTTCTTCTTTTTCATTGCATGAAAAAATGCAGTATTTTGCAGCATTTTTAGATATTGTATTCACACTATTATTCTTCTGAGCAGTCAGTTTAAAAAACAGTGAAGACTGAGTATTCTGACAAGGTGTGTCTAAATTACTTGGAAATTAAATAAAATGTTTTATATATATATAAGAATACCTCAAAATTAAACAGTATATGTTAAAGAGGACAGTAGCTAGCTAAAAAAGCAACAGACCCCCCTGTTTAGTGTTCTCTAAGTTTATTAGGAGGAAATATTGGAAGCTTATTGCGAAAAAATTGGAATTGGAAACAGAGTAACAGCGTTAGAATTGTGAGGCAAGATGCTTTCTATGTTATGGGGTCAGGCAGGGTCAAAAAGTGTTTAGAGGGGGGAAAAAGGTCTTTATGTGTCTACCACCTTTGTGAAATACACATACATGATTTTTCTACAGGATTCGGTTTGCCTTTGCTACAGACTGTCTTAATACTTAGTTAACATCTACCTCTGCAGTCATATGTTTGCAAAACAGCTGTTAGATTATTTTAAAAGTTGAAGAAAGACTAAAGCTTCCAAGTGCCCAAGTCACTTCTGAAAATGTGGCTTAGGTTGCCAATTGATTTTGTTTTTCACATTTTAATGTATGTATTAAACTAGTGTTCCCAATAGCTTTTAATTCATGAACAGATTTTCTTTCTTGCAAAATAGCTTGCACACAAAGTGTATATCAACAAAATATATCAAATATCTAAAGGGGAAATTCTGTGAAATGTTTTGTGATGGAAGCAATAAGGTAATATTTGAAGCATCTGCAGGGAAAGACCTTTTAGGTAACTATATAGTTCAGAAAATAATCTGTGATTATTTTAAAAAATAAAAATGAAGCAAAAAGTCCTGTTGACTCAATTATGTTTTGAATATAAATTTTAATTTTCTTTTATCTTTTTCTTATCATAAAATGTTAACGTAAATTTATTTCAATGAAATTATATTTTTAATGTTCTAGGGAAAAGTGAAAAAGAAACTGAGCAAGACAAAACAGAAAAAGGTAAGTCTGAAAGTAACACTCTGTTCTGAAATTCAAAACCATTCTTCCTGGGAGGATTGATTTAAATCGGATTAAAGAGTAGTGAAGCTTAGCTCCTGTACATCTTATGTAGATAAACTGCAGTTGAATAAACATCCAGAGAGCCCGTGCTTTTGTAGGTAGACACTTGGTTGTTTCCAAGGCTGGCATCCATGTACGCCAATCAATCTTACCTGGTCACAGAACAGAATGATGGAATCGTTTAGGTTGGAAAAGACCTTTAAGGTCATCAAGTCCAACTTGTAACCTAACACTGAACCATGTCCCTAAGTAACACATCTTTTAAATACCACCAGGACAGCCTGGCAACCCTTGCAGTGAAGAAATTTTTTCCTAATGTCCAATCTAAACCTCCCCAGGAGCAACTTGAGGCCATTGCCTCTTGTTCTGTCACTTGTTACCTGGAGAAAGAGACCAACCCCCACCTCACTACAACCTCCTTTCAAGGAGCTGTAGAGAGCAATAAGGTCCTTCCTCAGCCTCCTTTTCTCCAAGCTGAACACCCCTAGACACTCCCAGCTCCCTCATTAGACTTGAACTCCAGACCCTTCACCAGCTTCTTTGCCCTTCTCTGGACACACTCCAGCACCTCAATGTCTTTCTTGTAGTGAGGGGCCCAGAACTGAACACAGGATTCGAATGCAGCCTCACCAGTGCTGAGTACAGGGGAACAATCACTGCCCTGGTCCTGCTGGCCACACTATTTCTGGTACAGGCCAGGATGCCATTGGCCTTCTTGGCCACCTGGGCACAGGCTGGCTCATGTTCAGCACCCCCAGGTGCTTTTTGAAGGGCAGCTTTCCAGCCACTCTTCCCCAAGCCTGTAGCATTGCACTGAGTCATGGGATGGTTGTGACGACTCCTGCTGTTTCAGGACTAAAATGTTCAGTGTCATACTCCTAGTTTAGTATTCTGGAGGTCAGAGTTTCACCAAGCTCCTTCTGCACCTGAGGGCAAGAGGCAACCTGGGCTGCCTGGCCCCTGGAGCTGGGTTCAGCACCGCCAGCTGCACTAAGCATGAAGAGACAGGTGACATGCAAATCAGTCCTTGCTGACACCATGATTGCCTAGTCTGGCTTAGTTTAGGCAGGAGGATGCAGACAGATTAGATGGGGAAGAAGTGAGGTTTTGCTGAAGAGCACTGTGAATCTGCTCTCCCTAGGATGACCTTTGTTCTGGCCCCATGCGTTCCCTGTCACTGCGCAAAGCTTGCACAGCCTCCTTCACTGGGCTTCATGGCTGGTTGCTGACAATGCCCAGAAACCTCAGGGTCTGTGCCAAGGGATTCAGTGGATCTACTCCTTTTTCGCTCTGTTTACATTTTTTGTGTGGCTGTTATTTTATATTTGAGTACTTAGGAGTGCTGCTTTTCCAATATTTTGGTATGGTTTATTTCGTTTGGTTTTGTATATTGGTATTTTAAACATAAGTTTCTAGGACTGACAAACTTTAAGCATTTTATTTAAGTATTAAATGTGTCACATGTAAGCATTATATATAAAAAGTAAAAATACCCAACCAAAACAACTTAGAAAGCTTGGCAGTTATGCCTACATTTCCATTTATTGGCAGGGAATATCTTACTGCAATGTACTTATATACTTGATAGTAGGAAAAAACTCACCATTATGTGCTGCTTTTATTGACCTGTTAGAACAGTATAGTAAAAGGACATACAAGAGCCATCCAGTGTGGGTAAAAAGCAGTCATAGGTAAAAATGCCAGCTTGTGTAAGAAACTTACTATTACCCAATGTTATTAGTCAGAGCCTGTACAAGAACTTTAGGACGTGAAAGTACAACAAAGTGGAGCTACTTTCCTTTTGTACCCTAAGTGCTTTGTGGTTTTGTTTCCTTTTAAACAGCAGCTAAATAAATGTCACTGCAGATTGCAGGATTTCTGTAAGGTGGAAAAAGGGATGGTTTTGTTTTCCAGGTTAAATTGATAAAATTTTCCATCCTACAGGGACAAGCAACCCTGCATATTTTAAAATGAACTTAGTTTATAGCTACACTGCTTGTGTGATTTTCATACAAGTTGAATTTTATTGGACTTTTTTCATAGTTTGAACTGTTTTAAGTTTCCACTTTCATTAAAAGTGGGTAGCTATAGATGTGCTAGTCACAGGAAGTGCTATAAGGTACTAATGATTTAGTTTAAATTACCTTAATAAGATGCAGAAATAAATTAAGGAGAGATGTATTATAAAATATACTGTGCTGTGACTGGTTTATGTAGAAAACTTGGAAATCTAAGGAGCAGGGAATTTGAAAATTCATGTTTGGCTTGGGTTTAGGGTTTGTTTCTGATTCTGACAGTGCATTCTGATGTGCAGGTCTGCATTTCTTTTGAGGTATTTGGAGGCTCCAAAGAGCCTTCTGTGCAGAAAGTATTTATAGCTTTGAGTAGCTCTTACACATTTATATTTTTTCCTGCTGCAGCCTTCATAGTACTTGGTTAGCAAAGTGTCCTAATTATTATGTAAATTTCAGTATTCAACAGTATTCCATCAAGTTTATTAAAAGTCTTACTAAAATTCTTTGATATTAACAAAATCCCCCTCTGGAAAGTCCTCTAAGGAAACAAAAATGAAAATAAACTTGTTTCTAACGTACAGTTGCTTCGAGGTTTCTCTGTTATATTTAATTGAGGTGGATTCTTTGTCTTCTCCATAAGAATGTAAGCAGACTTTATATTTAAACAAGTAATTGAAATGGGATGGATAGTCCAAGTGCATCTGAGAAATAATCCTTTAAAAGGTTTCACAGGTAGTGCAGTGCAGGACATACATGCCACATCCATAAGGTGAATTTCCATCTGAGGTGGTTTTAGTTGTGTTTGATCACATAGACTAAAAAAAGAAAAAAAATTTAAGTAAGAAGCTTAATTTTTCTACTTTGATTTATATTGGTGAACAGATATAAAAACTGAAAAAATAATTTTCAGCTATGAACACGTTTGTTTCATACAGTGAACCTCAGCATAGATACTATTGTTATAAATAATAATTTTCCCTTTTCAAAACTGAAAAAGCATGACAGTAAAAATTAGTGCTGTCTGGCTGGAACACTCAGTTGTATTGCATTAGGGACAGAAGTTCAAGTAAGCAAGGACAATGTCATTCCACAAGTGGCCCTGCAGGTGTCATTTTGATAACAGGTCAGCATTCACCACTGTTTACTCCAGGTATTTACCTTTGAAGATATGTAGGATTCCACTGTGATACCAGTAGAGGTCTAATCTGAGGAGGTTAAAGTGCTGTTCTGCTGACTAAATTTAGGGGTTTGCTGGAGGGTAGGATCAGTTATCCCCTAAATTCCATTGGGAAACTTCACCAGAGCTCCTCTGTCTGGAGAAAGGGCTTACACGGTGAGCTCACCTCCAGCATTGTCACTTCAAGTTGGGTGAGCTGAGTTCCACCCTTGCAAACTCTACTTACAAGAATATACATAGTACCTATTGATTTGCAAATTTGATGCAGGCTACAGTTTAATATCTGTGAGCTGTGTGCAGAGTGACCAACACAGAAGTGTACAGGCTACAGTTAAATATCTGTGAGCTGTGTGCAGAGTGACCAACACAGAAGTGTGCAGAAGTGTAATTGTCAAAGTCCAAAACTGCTGCATAATGCCATTCTGAACTAAATACCATTCTAACGCCATTAGAATATTAGTGTATTTTTGAAAAGAAAGTCGATGCAGAAGTTTCCTTCTGGTTTGTCAAAGGATTGCTTGAGTCTAGGCTTTGAGTGAAGCCAAAAGTCTTAATGGTTAAAGAGGTGAATGATGGAAATACATGCCAAAAATAAAATTATCATTCTGCAGTTGTTTCTTATGATCAACATCTAACCAACCAACAATAATTTCATATAGAAAGCCCTGTAGAATACTTTGTACTGTGAGGGAAATTGTTCTGGAAAAACTGCAGCTGAAGATTTATTATAGTCATTAGATTCCAGCTTTATTAGTCCCTAAAATGCCTCAGTTTTTATTGTCTGATTACTTCCCCAGATAAGTTGATTATGGTGGTTTTGCCTGTTCTACCAGTACAGTTTAGAAAGATCTTTTAATTATTGTAGTGCTCCTGGCTTTAAATTGTCTAGATGCAGTTACTTGGTTTTATACCTTCTAAGTTATCATTTATAGAAGCCCATAAAACAAGTGTAAAACACTTACACTCTCTGTATCTCACCTAATGAGCTTCCCAAACAACAGGACAATGACAGGATTTTTTCATCATCATCAAATTCTCATTCAAGTGCCCACAGAGAGGCAGCACAATTTCCAAAACTAATTTGGGTAATGATACGGGGCTAGTATCAGGAGGGAGGACAATTACTTGAGCAAATTTTGAATTCCGAGTAAAAGTCTACTAATATATGTGTATGTTTTTCAGAACATAATTGAAACTTTGAAACTTGGACTGGGAAGGTGTAGTATTGGTAGTGGGTGGCAAAGGGAATTAGTAAAACAAAAGGTCATGAAATTAGTTGGGAAGCAACCACAGACCATGATCATCAGTATCTACTTGTCATTGTCCCACGCTGGGAAGTTGCCATTCACAAGTTGCCAAGAGCATTATTACTGAATTTGTATCGCAGCAGGGATGGGAGGATGTTTAGAAAACAAAGCCTATGACCCCTCCTGGAAATTGCTTCCTTAGTTTTTCAGAGTTTAAGACAGAGACCTGACAGGAGGAGCCTTTGCTGCAAGTGATTTGTGAGATTGCATCACATGAAGGGATTTTTATTTCTGATTAGCTTTAGAGATAGTGTAGCATAAGGAGACATAACTATATAGTTATAGCCTCTACAGTTAAATAATTATAACTTTTATTAAAACTCTATTTAAGATTTAAATCACAGAATTATAGAATAGTTTGTGTTGGAATGGACCTTTAAAGGCCATTTTGTCCAACCCCTGCGTTGAGCTCATTCAGTTTTCTGGCTGGCACTAAGCACAGCATACAGTCAGTGCAGCAGGATTGTTCCAGTGTACTTTTCCACTTGAAAACTGGGGACCATGTGTCCTCAAGGTGGCTGTAAAGACCAGCCTTTATCTTGTATCACTTATACCTTACAAAGTAATTAAAACTGGAGTCCTAACTCCTCTCTGTTTTGCATGCAAGTAATAGCAGATTTAAGATCAAGGAAGCTGCCAGGTATGTTCCCTTAACATTATAATGACAGTACAAATGAATCAATAGGTGAATAAAAAAATCCAATTACAAGAACCAAAGTAAGTTTATGAGGTGGTTTGTTAGATAGGGAGTAATGTCTTTCCATCCTCAGTTTTCTCCCCAAGTCCACGGAGAGATTGTAATGTTATTGTCTTGCCATTTCTGAGGAGCCAGAAATTTCATTAGAAGACATGTTTAACAAGAAATACTTACGCTAATATGTAATATGGACTCTCATAATCACAGGGCAGGCCGCTCTCAATTGACTGTAAATCCTACAGCATTAGTTTCCAAATATTGAAGCAAGACTTTTTATCCTGTGTGGTAGGCAACCTTCCCCACAAAACTCCAAGTTAGACCAGCCAGGCTGTCAGTCATTGCTCTCAGTGAGCAGACCAGATTCAAAATGTCAGCTCCAGCACCAGAGGTAAGCCTGCCCTCCCACCCCCCCAGTCCTCCTAGGCTCTGACCATAAGAAAGGGAGCAGAAGGCTTAGGAAGGGAATCATTAGTACTGAGAGCAAAAGAGGGAGGAGGAGAAAAGGGCAGCAAGACTGGGTGGAAAACTGCCTGAGCGAGTCCCAGTTGAGATTTTCTCCTGGCCATGGTTGCACATCAGCTAACAAATTCTCTGTTTGCGGTGTACTTCCTGGCATGTCTGTTGGGTCAGAATAAAATCACAGAATTGTAGAATGTCTGCTCCCAATATTTTGCAAGGTACAGGAGTGAGATTTGTGTTAAGTGTATGGAAGTGTGTACTGGTTTTTAGATACAAACACTAATTGTTCTGGAAGTTTTAATAGCAGTGTGGTGTTATCTCCTACTTACTTTGCTCAGCAGGAAAACTCCTTTGATCAGAGGCTCAGAGTATGCCAGCAAGGACAGAAAAGTTCATGCTATGTGTTGTGATAAAGATACCCCATCTTTTAAATTATGCTTTCAGGAAACAAGAAGTTGAAGTCTTTACAGTGTAGAAAATACCTTTGCCCACTTAGAAGTTGCTATCTGTTAAAATGCCAAGTATGTGGCATCTCTGTAGGATAAAAAAAGTGTGTTAACTGAGAAAGATAATCATGATAGTATTCAATACTTTTGTCCAATTCTGGCTAATGATGTTAACTGTTTTGACGTACCTATTTGACTATTTTTGGTATATACTCAGGCAGGTCATCGGTGTTTTCTCTTTTAGGAGAATGAGATTTTCCTTAGCTTGGATGATGGTGTTATATTTCAGATGAAAATGCGAAATGGAGAGATTTCACACGCACAATCCCTCCCACTTCTCTGGAGGCGAGAGAGGATTCATTTACTCCATTATAGAAGTAGTATTACTAGCTATTTGTTGCTAGTTATTTGTGACATTTCTAAGAGTTTTTTCTCTGTTGCTTTGGACTTAGGGTCATATGTAATCATTTTTTTTACCATGTACTAGTCATCTCATTTTGTTTTCCTTGTTACTCTGTGTAATTGGTTCAGATGCACTTACTGCTTTAACATAATTGTCTACTTGGCATTTTATACTGATTTCAAACCTTGAGTTCTGCTCAGTTACACAGAAATTTACACGCATTTGATCACTTGAGGATGTTTGTCTAGAAAGTCTAGAGGAGTTTTAATTCCTTGATTATTATATCTTCAGGCAGCTTTTCACATTAAAAGTTGTCAAGTATCAAGAAATATAATTCTGTGAATAAATCAACAGTTTGCAAAATTATTTTTCTGATGTTATTTGGACAGTTACTTAAGGTAAAAAGATGAAGATTTACAGAACTTGATTTTTTGAATGTTATTAGTATTTTATTTTCACAGAAAAAGCTAATAATGGCAGTGGTAATTGAGATTGCTTTCTATCGCAAGACAGTGTTTCTAATCACTTATGGCTTTTCTGCCGTAAGTAAATTATAGCACTGAGGTGAAATTTTGCATTGGGAAAAGTTTTGGAGCTTCAATATTTTATTACTGGCATAGGAGGAATTTCAGCTGCTGTGATGACGGGCACCGTGAGCTGCTGCGGGAGTTTCTTTGGTTGTCAAATGAGAGAATGGAGATTACCTGTGTAATTACAGTGTTGCCACTGAAGCACACTGACGTGTAATAGTATATTACAGAAATTGTAGAACATATGACTAGGTGGGGCCCTAAAGCTTACTTTGTCTCTTTCGTTGACCGAAGGCCTTATCAGCTGCGTGCATTGTTCCTGGCAGATGCTTACACATCTCGTTACTGCAAATTTTCAGTAATTAGAATTCCACAGCTGCCCTCAGCAACCTGTTCTACTGTGCTTGTTCAGAGATAGTAGTTCCAGATGTTCAAGCCAAATTTTCTGTTATAGCCATTTTAAGCCTTCTCTTCCTTGTCGTGACTATGATGATGCAGAAAATAATTTATTATTTTCATCTCTGTAGCTACATTTTACAGACCAGTGTGTACCCCTTTTCCCACGGTAAACTCTTTATTACTGCCTTTTTACCCTTTGTTCTTGCATATTGTTGCTCCCCTCCCCACCCCAGTTAAAGACAAGCTATTTTTAAAGCATTTTTCAAGACTGATTCAATTATGTTTAACAATTTGGTTACTTTTCCTTAATTTTGATGTGATTCTCTTGTGGTCTGAAGACTATCTAGCAGTGTTTCCATTATTATTCAAAAAGAATTTCTCTGTCCCTTGCAGAAGTAAGACTGTCACTGCTTTTGGTGATGACAAGGTGCTTTTCAACGTAAAACCAATATATGCCTGGTATTTTAGTTTTCATGTGCCAAAACAGTTATATGAAATATTTCATCAACTTTCATTGGATGATATGACAGGCTATTAAGTTTACTGCACATTTAATGTACTACATTGCTATTTCTGAAATATTCTCCTTCTATTTTTTTTTTTAAAAATTCTGTATCTTAGTAAGTGAGATATGAGATTGCTTGTCATCTGGTATTTGTTTATTCTTCAATACAAGCACTAGCATAGAGTTTCTTGTAAGACTTCTTCCTAGCTTGCTGCTTTTTCAGTGGAAACTCTTTTCTCTAAGGGAGTCTTCAGGAATCCTATGGCAGCAGTCCTAGATAGAATGCTTGTTCTTGTATCCAAGGCTATTATTGAAAATCCTCAGTAGTATTCTTGAAAGTCCACAGTATGATACGTAAAAGGATTATTACCATTTTAATGCTCAACTTGGACTACAAACCACCCAAGCAGTTGTGTGATCATACACGACTTCTCTGACATGGTGAAATTTGTCATTGAAGAAAAATTACATATATTTTCCTCTGAAAACAGATAAGTTAACTTCTTTGTATCGTTGAATTTAATATATTGGGTCACATCTGCTAAAAGATTATTGCACTAGAAGGAGGCAATGGATGATTTATTAAAATACCCCTGCAGGGAGATAGCAGGCTATCTGGTTAATATAGAGGAATGCTTGATGGTTACACTGAAAGCTCCCTGGTGAATCCTTTAACATAGGAGTAGAATGGGGAATGGAAATGATTGCTCGTTATATAATGTTTACTGTGTTATATTGGTGCCTAGAAGATGAATAATATTTATGTTTACAACTCCTTTCCAGCTTTTTATGTTGGTCTCCTGCTGGTCTTGGGCTGATATATAATTGTACTGAAATTAGGAATACTTTTTTTTGTAATGGAGGGTGGCAAAAAGGTTCTTCCAACACATCACCCAAGCTGGATATGAAGGGAGAGGTATCATATCTTTGTGCCACAGACTTGTAAGATTTTTATTTACTTTTTTTATTTACTTTTTTTTTCTGAGCTGTTTCTCATCTCCTTGTAAACTCAAATGACCTGCAGAGATGGTGTCCCACAGGCAGTGGGAGTTTCTTGGTGGGTGGGAAAGCTTCTTTCCTTTGCCTCAAAGGAACCTCACTGTTGCTATGCTTACTGAGTTTGAGAAGGACCAAATGACTCTGTCTTTCCATGAATGCTGAAAGCTTAGAAGCTGACAAATAGCTGTCCTGTCTCACTGAAATACAGTTCTTGTGTAGCTGGCCAGCCTTAGATCAAGATTTTCATTCATGCCGTAAGAACTGAGAATTAACACTTTAGTTGCATTTTATGTTACTTAGAGAACAGAAACTAAACCAAGTGTTTAGTGGCAATATCCAGTTGGAAGCTCCCCAGATACTGTACCCAGAGGAGCTGACATGCCTCAGTTTTCTTGCTAACAATGAAGGACAGTTTCACATGGCAGCTAAGAGCAAAATGAACCTAAAATGTTCTCAAGGTCACTTGCTTTCATTGGTTCCTTGAGTTGATGTTTCTGTGTTTTTCCACTCCTGCTGTTTAGCAAGCCAGGCCTTAGAAATAACAACAGTTTCTTGGAAAACTGAGCTGGCATGTCTTTTAAAAAGAAAAACACAAAACCCAACAAACCTTTTGTGTGCTATGGATTGTTCTTTTCAGGCCCAATGACATTATGTGAGAAACTCCTCACCATACCTGGTGGTCACTGTGGACTGAAGGGTTGGGGTGGAGGGTTCCTTGCACTGTAATAAGAGCTGGTTCTGTGAATTTTACTGGATTCAAGGGGTGTGAACACTTGGAAGAGAGCCAGTGCTGTGCTCCTTAACCATTATTATCATTAAATGCATGAAAAGGCAGTAAAGACGTTGCTTTCCTATGAAATGGAGGGTACTAAAGTAAGAAAGAGAAAAACCGGAATCAGCGACAGAGTGGAAAGCATTTCTGCTACATCATCTCTGGGGAATAACCAGAAGACATTAAAAAGATCTATATTATTAAGAAAAATGAAACACTTCTCTTTAGTCGGTGCAGTTCCATGATAACTACATTCCTTAAGAGCATTACTGTGTGCTTCAGTAAAAATGCTTGATTTCAAATCAGGTTACAATCAAAAACTTGGAAGTGTTTAGAGAAGCAAAACCAATATATTAAACTATGCTATTTGTAAGTTTATCCTGTAAAAGGAATAAACTCCTAAACATTGGACAGTTCTGTTTTGTTGGTTTTTTTTCTTCTTCTTCTTGGTAGCTAATGTCATGGAAAATTACAGTCCCTACTATTATAAGAGGACTCAACAGACATATAATAATACTAGTGCACTGCTGCTTTAGTACCTTTCATTTTTAAATCTTAATACATTTCTTACATTTAAAGCTTTATACAACCTTTGTGAATAAATAAATGGAATTTAGTGGGATAGCTTAAATTCTGTTCCCCTCCTGCTCCTGGAAAGCAATAGCATCTATTCAACTGTGCATACCAGTACTGCAGAAGAGTTTAAAAAGGTGATGTAAGAAAAACTCTTACACAGAGTTGTCTGGGTTCAGCATTGAACAGAAGAGTAAAAGTCTTACACAGAAAAAACCAAAAGTGGTCAAGGGTGTTTATTTTTCATTCCATACAGAGGAAGCTCAGACTTATGACATCCCCTAATGATCGGATGGACTTACTATTGGTTTAGCATTAACCAAGGCATTGGTCTGTCTCTGAGGTTTAACATAGACGACGTGATTTATCTGCCTAAAACTCTGTGTAGGATCAGAGTCGCAGAGAGACTGTCATCTAACAAATCATGAGCACAGCTTCTGGTAGCATGTGGTGGCTCTTGTCATTCCTGAACAGTGCACCTGAGGACTTAGGAAGCAGAATAAAACATGGCTTGTTACAATAACTTGTTATCCAAAATACTTGTTACAGCATTGCAGCAGTCTTGTGATGTTAAACTGTAGGGTGTTTGCTTTAAACTTTACACATACCAGTTACAGTATTCCCTATTGAAATTTCTACAAAGAAAATAGTAATTTTACTTCTTTTCCTGCTATTAATGACTTACTTTCCGTAGAGGGGGAAAAAGCAGTAATGCATAATTAAAACAAAAAAATGTGCTACTAATTACAGATATACATAACTAGTAGTGACTTCTATCAGACAATACCTATTTCCCCTACTTGTGTCAGAAAAGCTGGAAAACTTTTTTCTAGTGAAGTGCAAGTGTAGAGTTAAGCTGTAGCAAATGTGGAGGGAACCAGTAACCTGCTGTCCTACCCCTTCAGTAGCGTACTTGCCTTTTTTTAACAACCAGTGTACTTAATGCAATCATTGTTTAGGAGTAAACTGCTATGAAGTAAATAGCTGTTTAAATTGACACCATTTACTTAAATTTGCTTCAAATGCAGTTTACTTTACACAATTTGTTTCAAGGCTGATTTGCCACATACTGCTGCTGCTCTACTGCTTTGTGATAGCTTACTAAGCTGTAGAAACTTGATCACGTAAAGGGGTCTTAACCTGACATTTCAGCATTGAATTTGTTTTCATCAGGAAGTTCAGGTACTCGACTTTCGGGGTCCCTCCTAACCTGAGTAACTATGATTTCTATGAACTCTTCTAATCGTAGAATGGGTCAGGTTTGAAGAGACCACAGTTGGTCATCTGGTCCAATATTCCTGCTCAAGCAGAGTCATCCTACAGCACATGGCATGGGATTTCCTCCAGACTGTTCTTGAATATTTCCACTGAGGGAGACTCCACAACCTCTCTCGGCAATCTCTTCCAGTGCCTGGTGACCTGCATAGTAAAGAAGTTCTTCCTCATGTTCAGGTGGAACTTCCCATGCATCAGTTTTTTTCTGTTGCCTCTTGTCCTATTGCTTGGCGGCACTGAAAAGAGCCTGGATCCATCCTCTTGTCACCTACTCTTAAGATGTTTATACACATTAATGAGGTCCCCACTCAGTCATCTCTTCTTGAGGCTGAACAGGCCCAGCCCCCTCAGCCTTTCCTCATAACAGAGATGCTCCAGTCCCTTAATCATCTTCATTTTCCTCCACTGGATGCACTCCAGGAGCTCCACATCTCCGTTGTCCTGAGGAGCCCAGAACTGCACACAGCACTCCAGATGCAGCCTCAGTGATTGCTCTAGGCAAAGAAGTAGATGTATATAGTCACAACTTTCAGAAATGACTAGTATGCCCTGATGATCGTGTTTTTCATGATACCATATAGATGTGGAAAAATAACAGTTCCCTTTGCTCTTCCACATCAATTGAACCATTTGGAAAAAAAAAATCCTTGACTGTAATGTGATGAAAAATGCTTTATTCTGAACTTAACTGCCAAGTTACTCAATTTGAATGACTGAAGTTTGCTTTTTCATATAGGAGTTTGTGATTGCAATAAGGAAGAAATCAGTTTCTTTTCAATGTAATTTGAAACTGCCTCACTGAAAATGATGCACTTTGCCAGCACACTCCCTAGCTAAGTGTTACTCCAGACAATTGAAATATGAAAGAAGTAATGAACTGTCTGTTTGTTAAACCTTCTAGCTAAAAAGAAGAAGAAGCCAAAGCTCTTAAACAAGTTTGATAAGACCATTAAAGCTGAACTAGATGCTGCAGAAAAACTACGTAAAAAAGTAAGTTTTCAATATTTGACTCAGGACTTAATGCAGTGGACAAAAATGAATAAATTAAAAACTTGGGAAAAGGGAGAATGAACTTTAGATTACTTTTTGTGAAATTAACTTATTGAAATATTCAGTGCATATTTGTCCTTCATGTTTAATTTCTGCTGAATAGCATATCTTAAATTTTTTAAAACCAGAAGTGTATATCTGTTCATGTGTGTTTGCTCACTGTTAACCTTGAAAATACGTAGCTCAATAATTGAATTTCTGCTTTCCATGGATCACATGGAACAGGGTTAGTTCTGTCCTGTCACTGTTGTCCAGTTGACTACTGAAGTCAAGTGTTACCAGAGACCTTTGTGTGTCTTAGCAGGATCTCTCAGCAAGTGTTCTGATGCCTCGTGAGCATTAGATGCAGATCACTGAAGTAGGTGTTGTTTCTGTTGAGATTCCGTGTCCTGGGAGTGCCTCTGCTGCTGTACAGGTGCTTAGAGGATGAAACAGATGTTCCTGCTTCTCACCAGGGGCAGCAAGACCTTAACACCGATCAGTCAGTTTGGGTAGTTCTGAATTTAATAACTTGACCGTGAAAAGCAAACAAAAAACCTCCCAACAGTAAAAAAGCTCTGCAGTCATCTCCCCTCATAGCTTCCAATTTTATACTTTTATTTAAGTATTTCAGAAAACAAGGCCTTTGCAGAGATGTTCCTTTTCCAGATGTGAGATTAAATAGTGAAGCAAGACTGTGGCTGTTAAAAATGAGAGACTTTAAGTCTTTTGAATATAGTTCTTCTTAAAACTCTGATATGTCTCACAGACAGTCCTCGCACATAAAGAACAACTGCAGATCTTTGTTGTACCCTAGATTTGAGGTGGATGAGCAGATGTACTATTTTCAGTACAGTACAATAAAAACCAATTTGGTCATTCCAGGTGCAGGATTATTCTTGATTTTTCAGTACATACTGTGTAGTTTTGACTTTATCAGGCCATCTATGCAGCCCCAGAGTTCTGGTAGGTCTGTGATGGGACTGGAGGGCTCTTGCATAGAGAGCACTAACCTCTGGCTGCCACTGCTGCTGTTCCTCACTAGAAGCCTTCTTTACATGTTAGAATACAAAAACAGAAGGAATTTTCATGCTTCTTGCTACTTAAGCAATTGGTTAATGAGAAAAAGGTGTAATAGAAATTTTGGTGAGCCTGTAGGGTCAGTTTGTTGATTCTATTCCTGCTGCATCTGTTGGTTGGTTAGATAGTCATGCATGTCATGTAGGAATCAGGATAAATTTAGGAACAAACTGGACATGTGTAATATTTGAAGATAGCAAGGCAGTTGTGTATAATAGCCCACTCATATTTATAAAGCTGTAAAGAGGTGAAAGTAGCAGCAAGGTATATTGCCAAGCAGTGCTTAGCACCTGTTTCACACTGGGGCTGGTTCTTCTCAACTTCCATCTGTACTAGCTAGTTGACATCCATCATGAGAACACCACAGCTCCATTTGGACTTGTGTGAGATGTCCTCAGGGACCTTGTTATGCAAAAGACTTGGAGGAAAGAGCCATACACTATGGAGAAGTCTACAGAATTTCTCCTAGAAGAACTGTAGTTATGACACTGTTCATCATGCAGAGGTATGCAGAGGGAAAATTTCCACCTATGTCTAGAATTTTATTCCTATTCTCTACTATATCTGGTCTGGAACTCGTTATTAGCAGTAGGATCTTTACATTTTTATATAGACAGGCTATTTTAATCTCAGAATTTTATCCAGTCAACAAAGGGAAAGTGAGTAAAATAGGAAAAACCAAGCTATTAATTTTAACCATGGAAAGTAGATTATATTGTTTCATAAATAATGACAATGAATTTCTCTTAAATAAGAAGGCAATCCCAACCCAAGTATGAGTGAAAGCTCTTGATTCATTCTGCGCTGTTTTGTGTTTGTTCTTTCATTGTGAAACCAATGTGTTATTAGGTCCTGCATCCTTCAGCATTTTTATTAGAGAGAATTGCTGACAAGTATCTCTACTTTTCAGGGAAAAGTTGAAGAAGCTCTAAGGGCCTTTGAAGCACTAGTGAATCAATATCCACAGAGTCCTCGAGCAAGATACGGGAAAGCACAGGTACTTGGAAAAAAAAAAGAGATAGGTGTTGAAAAAAGACACGATAAACATTTTGTTTTACCAATAGAGTTATAAACACCAGTCAGGATTAATTTATAAATGTATGGAGGTTTCCTAGGTAAAAAAAGAACCACGTGATCTGTCATATTGTATCTCTTTCAGTCAACTGTCCTTCCCCAATTACTTTGGCAGCTTTTATGTAACTTCAGTGGCAACTATTGTAAATAACAACAAAATAAGGTACATCCTGTAGATCTCAGGAGAACTGTCAGGTGGATGGCAAGAGATAAATACCAACTAATGGCCCAGTGCAGGAACTACAGGCAGAACTTGGCTGTTACATACTATTTGCTGTAGCTGGTAAATCAGCACACCAGTCAGCCTGGGATAAATGCTGCTTTTTGCTCTGGTGGGAAGAGAGAAGAGGATTTGGAGTTTTCATAGACAGAGTGTTAAAGGATAAAGAACACAAATTCTTTGGCAAGGAGGCTTAATTAGCTTTACTTGTGGAGTGAGTTATGTTTCAGGTGTTTCCCTTCAGAAAAAAACAAAAAAACCCAAAACCTAGAAGGCATCAGAAAATAATTTCTTTATTCATAATACTTTTAGGCTGTGTTGGGATGTCTCAAAATGGAATAATCTTTGAATTTTCCTAAATAGTAGGATAATCCTGTTGCACTAGGAGTAATAAAAGACTCCTTGAACTCATGTTAATCAACATGAACAAAGTGAAGCCCTCACTTAGGAAGGAATTGTGCTGTTAGACAATTGATGAGGACCTTGGATTCACAACCAGTGTCCACTTGGTTAATAATTGTCATGCTAAAACCAAAACCGTGATTATTCAAAAATCTGTCACACAAGCACTTGATACACACCAGACCAAATTCTTCAGTGTTCTCTGTGCTGACAGTCTGCTGAACTCTTTGCCTCTTTACAGCAGGAGACCACTTTGTTCATACATGTGATGGACTTACCTCTGTTAAGTTATGCTTTTAATATTTACCATTTTTTCCAAATCTACTCATTATATCTAATGAAATATGCTTCCTGCCTCCTCAGTGGTTTTAGGGAGAAGGGCAGGTCACTGCAGCCAGTTGTGAAGTTTATTCTCATTCAGAATTCCCGTCTCAGTGACCCAACTTCATTTGTCCATTTACAGCAATTTGTAGTCACCCACTACTACTTTAGTAATCCATGGAAGGTCAATACAGACCAAGATCTGAAGTAATAATGAGATGCACTTTCTGGGAGTATAGAAAAACAGTGATGATTTCATTTTCTGTAGCCTTTGAAGGTTCATACTAGTCATTTTACTGAACAATCATATTAATATTACCAATGACAATTTTATTGAATCCTGTATGTGTCAGTTCAAGCTGTTTGAAGGAACAGGAAAACCATGGGGTTCAGATGATGAATTATACTTGAGATTTGCATTGTAATACAGTATTATTTTTAAATTGATATTCATGCCAACAAAATTCTTCTAAATTTGCTATTTCTCATCTAAAACTAAAAGTAAAACTGCAGAGAAGGATATGGTTAAAGGCCTTGAAGGTTAAAGGTAAAGAAGGTCAAGAATTCACCAGAAAAGTGTGCTTCTCCATTTCTGTGAAGCATGAACCACCATTACACGCTAATTTTGTAGATTTGGTTTTCTGTAAGACCAGAAGATTGATTTTTTTTTCTGGATCTCTTAGTTGCTTTAAAAGGCCAAAAGTTTTCCCAGAATAATCTGCAAATATTTCATTATTGATGTGTTTTTCAGAAATATGAACAATTCTTTAATTGATGTCTGGATTACACTTGAGCCAGATAAAATAATGCTCTACAGAATTCATTAACATCTTTACGGGTGAAAAGAGCAACAGATGGGTTTTTAATCTCCTTATATGATTTATACTGGTGAATTTATGCAGATTCTATGCTGACAATTTTTGCTTCTTCGTTATATATCTCTAATATTCTTTGCCCTGCAATTCCTTTGAAAAAAGGAGAAATAAATTTCCTGGTGAATGTACGTCAGAAGTAATAAGTTGTAGCTTAAAACTGATTTCTGAAGTTATCTCTGAAAGCTGCTTGATGAACTGTTTGGCTGAATAATTGTATTTTTTGGTATTTCCAATACTAAGTTTTAAAGCAACTCAAGGAAAAAATTAAAGGACAGAAGTGCAAAAAGATTTCAGATGCTCACTATAACATACACAGTTAAAGCAATTAACACAGTTGAAGCAATTTCATTTAATGTGTGTGTTTGATGCAACAGTGAGTTTCAATAGAACAAGAGCTTCTGCAGCATCGTGCTTGTGATGCATCTCCCCTGGCTCTTGTCTTAAGAAAGAACATAAGCCAATAAATATAGGAGTATTTGGGAAGAATGCATTAAACATGTGAAAATGCATGCATTTATATAAACAATTCAAAGTAAGCCTTCAAAAATTCTGCATTTGAGACAGTCTTTTTCAGCTATGGAAGCAAATGAACATGCCTTACCACAGGTGAGATCAGTCACAGCTTCTGTTAGATTCACTGAAGCTGTAATTTCACTGTAGAGAGCTCATATATCCTTTGATCTGCTTCTGAACTTGATGAACAAGTTTAAGTTTTGAAGGAGTTGTAGGGTACATATTCTATCAACACAGGCAAGGCAAAAGGCAATTCCTAATTCATTTTGCAAGAAAGAATGTAAATAAATTCATGTCAGAATAGATGAAAATGTTTGTTTGTGTGTTTTGATCTGTGTGTTGCTTCCAGAGTGAGGCTTAGGATACAAATAGTCCACAGGCAAAATATTGCATTTCTTCTGTGTTGTTAAAACAGAATGCTTCATCTATTTTTGAAAGCAGTAATTATGAATTCTGCAAATATTAATCAAAAATCTGTGTTAATGTATGTTTTAGGTGCAAATTTTCTTGTACTTTAAACAAGATTTAATGGTAATTCTAGTGTTCTTTCCCATAAAGCACAACCCATAGTCTAACAATTGCATAGTTTGCCTGGTAAGAAAACAGTTGGGTTTCAGTCTAACAGATTATTATGTGTCCTAATAATGGTTTTGTGATTCCTTCTAGTCTGAAGATGACTTAGCTGAGAAAATGAGAAGCAATGAGATGTTGCAACAAGCTATCAACACCTATGACGAGGTGGTTAGTCTGCCAAATGTCCCTTCAGACCTGATAAAACTGAGCTTGAAGCGGGAAGCAGACAGGCAGCAGTTCCTTGGTAAGTTTTGAGGATGGCATAAAAATTACAGAAGTGTGAGCAAGGATTTCAAGAGATCACTAAGAATTTAGAACTGCCAATTCTACTGAATTTTTAGTAGGACTTGTCTTCCTAGTGTCTTAAATTAAAACCATTTTTATGTTATTTAAAATTTTTCTAGCAAGTTAGTGTCTATAATTTATGATAATAGGGCCTGTAGAAAGCTGCAGCAGATGCTATGAGAAGCTATGATGAGAAGTCAAAAATTTTTATTGACAGACAGAGAAGAAACTTTTTTTTTTTCAACTGAAGCTGAAGAAAATCAAGAAGACATTACTGGCATAAGCAGAGTAAACACTCAGAATAAACTTTCAGTAAACACAGAGAAGAATGGAATTGAACACAGGGATAACATCCCCAAGATTTAGGTTTAGATTCTAGTTCTAGACCTCAGTTCTGTGATGTATGAGAAGTGCTGATTAGAATAAGAGGCACAATCAAGAGTTCTGTTCCCACGGGTTGGATTTTTAATATCAAGTTGTTTTCATCTTGCTGCTCCTTAGCAAGACCTCATTTAGGAAGTCAAGGAACATACTTAATTTTAAGCACGTAAAGCATGATAAATTTCATAATGGGAGTAGAACAATTACTTAACACTAGGAATTAATTTAATTACTTAATTAAGGTGAAGTTTATTATTATATGTTTACTTAGTTTTGTCCAGTGCTTTGCCGTCTGTGTGTGATGCAGCAACCAAAGCTTAAATAATGTTACTTCTGCACTGTGAAGGGTTCTCCACAAGAGGCTGCCATAACACTGTGTGATTGCAGTGATGCCCTGAAATATTCCTGGTACAGCTACAGCCCCAGTGACAGCCAGGCAGCTGAATGTGCTCCTGCCTGCGCAAGTTTTTCTGGACTGTCCTTCTTGATCATCAGTGAAAGTGGAGCACTTGCCTCTGATTTGTGTTTCCTCAGATGTTGTGTAGACGTCTTGCTACTGTTTCTTATATCTGCACTTGTAATTAAGCCTTGTTCAATCAAATCAGGTCGCATGAGGGGTTCCCTGCTTACTCTACAGAAATTAGTTCAGCTGTTTCCCACTGAGACTTCATTCAAGAATGACCTTGGTGTTGGTTACCTCTTGATAGGAGATAACAGCAATGCTAAGAAAGTATATGAAGAGGTGAGTTTCCATTCCAGCCAAGGAAAATTATTATTTACATTCCTATGTTCATTTGAAAGAATGATTAATTTTAGCTTTTTTAGTTGTTAAACATGTCACATGTGAGATTTTGAAGGGTTAATACAGATACAATTTTTTTCTAGTGCAGTCATCTAATTTTAATTCATATTTTCTGATACTGTCATGCTAAGTTTTTCCTCATTGACAGAGGAATGCAGATTATTTCCATATGCTTAATAACTGAAATCTTTTCCCTTCTGGTAGTCAGGTTTGGAATATATTGACAACACATCTAGATGTGTTGTATGTAATGTGTAATATGTAATGCATACCATAAAAAAAGATAACCAATCTTCAGGGGAAGGAAAGCAGAAGCAAGCCAGTTTCTCTACAGGAACAGCATCTCTAACCATGTGATCAAGTAGATCAGTACTTACAAAGCTATTTAACCTTAGTTTTTTCATCTTTTTACAGGCAGCTTAAAATCTGTTATTCTTTCATGATGTTTGTAGTGTGCACTACTCATTGGATTTGTATTTCTGTCTTATACTATGGTTATCTGGCTGGGGAAACTTCACTGCCAGGAAAGGCCACTCTGCTCCTGTGATCTAGAAACCCTGTTAACATCTGGAAACTGTCTGACAGATGTGGAGTCTGACATCATTGGTAAAGCACAAATTGTCACACCTGACCAGAAATGGTCTTGTTGATGTTGGCACACTTGTGGTGCTTGCGTAGGACAGTCTTGGTAATTGTCTGGTTATGGAGGCTGGGGAGGGATCAGCAGGATTAGTGCCACCTCCTGAGAATAGAGGCTCAGTTTTCCACCCCCCACCTCTGGGAGTCAGAAGGGATTCTCATCTCTGGTAGCTTCTCAAAGAGAAGGAGGGTGTTCAACCACATTCCTGTGTTGGAAGCAGGAGCCAAACACTAGGAATACCATTTTTTTTCCTTAAACTCCTCTAGTAGTCTCAGATGTTGCCAGAATAATGTTTGCTTTGCTACTTTGGCTACTTTTTAGGCCCCTCCATAAAACATTTCTGTCCAATAGTTTTTGGCTTGCTGTCAGAATTTCTCGGAGGATTGAAAACATTGGCTTTTAATTTATTAAACAAACCTGCTACTCAAGCTGCAAGGAATTTGAGAAAACAAAAACATACTCCTTTTGGGCAAGATTTTCGTTTGCAATTATTCAGTGTTTTGCTGCAAACAACATAGTTGTTAGAATTTCTCAATAATCGGAGGGATCTTTATACATGGAGGACGGTCATGAATTTGCTGTATAATTACTTTGATACTGAGTTTTTTGTACTTCAGAAGAAATATATTGGACTCTGGTTAAGAACAGATATGCAATTGGTGTGCTTTTAATGTATTGTTTTCCATTCTTCTCTATCCAGTGTAGTTACTCTGTTTTGCAGTTCACTAACACTGAAATAGAAGAGAGCATGGTGATGTTCTGTCCTTGTAAAAGGTGGACAAGTAATTTTTTTTAAATGACTTGGATTAATTTTTTTTTAAATCGTGGTGGGTTTGTCCATATTTTAGGTGTTGCTCAGGCTGAATTCCAGCACAGTAATGTAATTTTCTTGTTGTAATTCAGGATAAGTTTACACTAAGGATTTTAAGAAAGAATACATAGCCAAAGAAACAGGGAGAATCTCTTTTTACCTGCTTTGGTTCCTGGTTCTGCTGAAGGCTTCTTGCATGATTTGGGGCAGACTGCTTAGGGGCTACATGGCCTGCTCTGGAGTGCTTTGCTCAGCTGTTGCAATGCATATTTAGAAAGTGCTTGGCATATGGTTTTGAGTTCCTGCCATAGGTGCTCAGGTTCTCTGCGTGGTAGAGAAAGGGGCAGACTGAATAGTGGTTCTGAGGGCCTCCAAGAGATGTCTTGCTCTTCCCATGATTTTTGAAAAAAACTGGGAAACTTCTGAAGTGTGACTAAGTCCTTCTCACTTGTGTAATCTTTTGATAGAAAAATGTTAAGAGAGCACAGATGAGAGCATGAACTCAGTGCTACAAAGTATTTCATGAATCCAATATTTATGAATCCTGGGTTCTGTTTGCCACTGTAAGGATGTTCATACATTTTATTCAAGTGTTCTTTAATGCAGAAAGTACAGGCATCTTAGAGTTCAGGACACAACCTCAAGAGAGCATACCCCTTATTCAACTTAAAGTCTCAGCTTTTTGTTGATATCCCTCTAGTCTTATTTATGGTTGTCTAACTTCCTGTGTATGTGGTACTTGTTTCTGCTGCTCAGGAAAATTCCCAAGCAGTTTAACGCTCTTCTCTGCGGAGGAGCTTCAACTCCAAATTTCCCATTTCCTGGGAACCTGCAAAAGGTACCTTTACTTCCTGCTGTAACATTTCAATCTCAATTCAGTGCCACTGATCTGTGTTAAGCATGGATTGAGCACATGCAACCAGATGAACCCTTCACAGGCACTGTTCCCTACATGGGATCACAGAACATACCAGTTCAGCCCAGACTAACCCTAGCTTGCGTCATCTCCAAGGAATTGAATAGAAGCCCAGGGAATCCTAGTGGATGAAAACTTTCTGCTTTTGCTTTATATTTAATAACCAGTTTACTTATTTTCCAGTCAGTTCCTATTTTTCTTTCCAAATTTGTTACATCTTAGCAGCTTATTTTAAAAGTCTTTAATATATATTGCTTCTTTTAGCTACAGAAGCAATGTGTATAAACACTAAGCTTCAGACCAAGAGAGTTTTTTGCTTCCAGCTGTAGTGTGGTATAGTATAACTTGCCCAAAACACACTTTTCTAGTTTGTGTTTGCCAGAATTTTTTATGAACCACAGATGGAAAATGATGTCCAACTGGAGAGGATTTCAGTTTTGCCTCTAATATTGAATAATTTTCTTTTGAATATTGCACTTAGGGACATGGAAACATAATGTTAAGGATAATCCTAGTAGAATGCAGAGCTATTTGTATTTTCGAAGAAAACGGAACTTAAAAAGTAGTCCTGGTAGAATTTAGAACTATATTTGGTTCAAACAGCTACAGATTATAAAAAAATACAGCAAAAGAGAACTTTATAAGACTGGTTACTCAGCTAATAGCCCTTCTTCTGCCTCCATGCTGAGGCATGTGTTCATGGCTCAGTGCAGCATTATACAGGCACGCGTAAGCCAGCCCTGATTGAGCTATCTCAGGTACCAAAACCAGAATATCCGCATTAGCACAGTACTCTGCCCTGGCTAATTAGCCACTGATAGCCCCAGAGGTTAATTTCTATATTCATGATTAATATTTAATGGGCTATGAGCAGTTTAGTAAAACTTATTTCTAAACATAATTAATATTGCATGCAGCAACAGCAACAGAGTAATACAATTTACATTAAATACTTCCAGTGTAATTTCTACTGATTGTATCTCTTTGCTTCTCTTTAGGGGCTCTGAATGTAGATCATTCCTTAATGCAACTCGGCATAGTTTAAATGAACCGTAATACAGAAAACTCTACTCTGTCTTAATTAATCAGATAGCTTTATCCTATAGTTAAGGAAACTGTAACAAAATTGTGTGGCTAATAAATATTTCTGTCAGTCATTTCATTTCACCCTGCAGGTACAGATTCTTGGATCGAAATAATTATACACAGAATGCTGTAGTCAAAAGGCATAAGATGCAGAAGGTGGTAGTGTATTCTTATACAAGGGATCAAGCTCATCCTTACTTTTTCCTAATAATATCTCATACTATGGACTCAAATTGTTTGTTCCTTCGTAATAACTCTTTTCTGTGAAAAGAAGTTAAATGCTGCTATTTTTAACTCATAACATTGTATACCCTCATTGTTGTGATTTTTGGTTTTGCTTGGATGTAGTTGGTGTGCATAAGATTTGAGAAAAGAGAGAAATTGGTCCAGAGAACTTCTTATGATTTTGCTTGTAATTATTTTGGTTGAAAAATTATGTCAGACAGTGACTGGAAAAGGCAGAGGAAAATAACTATAATGTATGCAGGCATTTTATCCATGGCATAAGCTTCAGAAATGGATTTAGGCAAGAGAAAATGCTCATCTGTCTGTTGTTTTGTATTTAGCAGCTGTCTAGACATTGAGTGGGTATCAGCCTCTGTAATTCCACTGACTGCCACGCTCCTGTGATGATCCTCACAGACTAAGGGTCTAACCTGATCAGGCTGTCTACCCTTATTTTAAGGAGTGAAGAGGTGTAAAAACAGATTAACTTGACCATGTAATTGTTATTGCATAGCGCTACAAATTATATTGAATATATACATCATAGAAATGCAGAGCTGAAAAGTAGATCAAGACATTCTAATTTCCCCCTTGGCTGAGGCAGACCAAATGCACTTAAATTATCTGACTGGCATTGGGGGTGCATGTTTCAGCATTCAGGTTGGCCAGCTTCATGCCTCCTTCCCCAGAAATGCTGCCCCATACACTGATCCTTTCCTACAGCCGTCCCTGTACTCAGAAATCTTTCTCTTGCACAGTCCTCCTGAAATATCCGTCTCTGTACACTTACCCATGAGTTTTCCTATTCTGCAAAATTAAGCCAGTTTGTAACTCAGATACTATCTGAATCTTGTTGAGGGTACAAAATCTTTTAGCTGAATTTAGTGCTTGGTCTTGGTCAAAGAGTGCAGTACACAACTATACAAGAATAATTTATCCATCACCTTCTAGTGTGAAAGCACATTGAGCCACTACTGCAGTAGACTTCTTATTACCTTCTTTCTCATGGCCAGAAAAGTGCACATTGTTCCAGAGAGTGCTCCAGTTTACCACTGTGCTGAGAGTGCCCTTGGTGTTCCAGGGTTTGCACATCCCCATCACGCGATGCTGGCATTACTTTACAGCTCCTTTCTAAACTGTAGTCTATGCTACAGTTAGATATGCTTCACGTATTTTCTCTTGCAAAAACTAGTTTGCCACCAGTGGAAACCTATCTAATTTAAAACTGTTTCAGGTATGTTTCTGCTGCAGACTTTTTCGAGAGTAGCTGCTTTCCTTCAGATTAGTCAAACCTGGAATAAGTAACTCAAGTGTTAATGGTGAGTTTAATTCTGTAACGCAGCATGCTGTACCTCAAGAGAGAAGTATAGAAAAGGATGAACAACTGAAAAATAAAGCAGCTCCTGTTGAAGTAATTTTACTTCTGAGACTTCAAAGTTTGGCTTGTCTGGAGAAAGCACAAAAGGGAATGAGGAAAAGAAAGTAAAGACAAGCCAAGGGTTTACCTGAGAGTCAGTAATGGAAGAAAATACCATTGTGTTACTAACTTGTAGTATGTACACAGGTTTGTTAATTGTATGGATTCATACAGGTATATTTAATTCATTTGCTCTCAAACAGGTTCTAAGACTGGCTCCAAATGATGGCTTTGCCAAAGTACATTATGGCTTCATCCTGAAGGCAGAAAACAAGATAGCAGAGAGCATACCTTATCTACAGGTACTTTCTCACCCACAGTAAATGTTTTACCAGCAAAAAGTAGAAATGGAATGTATAAAATGTGTCAAACTAGAAGTGTACTAATTACAAATCACTGCTTAAGCTATTTGTTGGCGTTACACTGGTGTATCACTGCTTATGAACTGGAACAGATTTGTACATTGAAACTTGTCAATCCTTAAACATCAAGTATTTGTTTTATTAATGGTTAACCTGAAGTACAGACCTGTGAGCCTCACATTTTTGGGAGGTTGGTCGTATGCTGCAAACCTAAGGTTCTTGAAAGATCCAGAGTGGGCTTATGTATACTTCTGAATGGGAAGAAATACTACAAAATAAAACCTTGATCCAGCCTTACAAAATGCTTGTGTATATGTTTATAGGGCCAGGGGCAAGTATCCATCTCTGAATATGCCTCTGTTTTGGAGGGACTGAGGGGAGAGGCTGTGGAATTTGGAAAGCTGGTAGCATTTCTCAGTGACTTTTCGCTGACATATTGTATTCATTCAGCTTAAGTTCCAGGTTACCGTGGTGGTTACATTTTCCACCTAATTTCATTGCCTGTCTCTTGTATAGAATTGACAGCCTATTTACAACCATCAAATGAACTCTTTTAGAAGTCTTATTGGAGTTCTTGTACCTTTCATTTTTATTTATGTACTTAATTTTTAGGAAGGACTAGAGTCTGGTGACCCTGGCACAGATGACGGACGTTTTTATTTTCATCTGGGTGATGCCTTACAGAGAATGGGAGACAAAGAGGTACATATTTAACATGTTCTTGCTTTAAAATCTAAATCTCTGAGGGACTGTGGAATCCAGAAAAAACCTTTAATAATGGGTTTAATGTTGAAAACATGAATAATCCTATTGCAACAAAAATCCAGAATATGTGTGTAGATGTCAAGATGATCAACAGCAAAAGATCTGTCATTAGCATTACAATACAATCTCCTCGTATCCCTTGCTTTAGATTTAACTTAAACTGTTGAAGCTGGCATAGGGCAGCTTGAAACAAGGGATTAAAAATTTACAAGAACTTTAAATGTTTCTAGAATCTGTTTTCTGCTTGCATCACTTACAACGCAGATTTTAATGAGAGCTAAAAGAATCAGTTACGTGTATATTACTGTATAGTAGTTCTTGTATAACCGTATTTTGTACATCTTTCTTTCCAAGGAAAAAGCACTAATGAGTATGTGATAAAAGAGGTTCATGAGAGGACTGAATGTGGAGGCTGAGTTATGAAATTTTTTCAATAACTAAATTAGCAAAATCAATCAGGAAAACAGAAATTTGTATAACATATCTGTTGAGTGCCCAACAAAAACAAACATACGACACTGGAAGCCATAAGAGTTTCTAGTTTGGTTATTTGAAATCAAATTATACTTAAAAGCCAAATTTAAATGTGTGAATTAACACTACTCTCATGGTATGGGAGGCAAAGGGCCTTTTTTGAAGACTCTGATTAGTAATGAACTTTAATACGGGCATGAACTTAAAAACAACAGCAAAAAAACCCAACCCATTCTAATTCCTAGATAGGAAATATGCAAAGAATAAGCATTACAAAGCAGAGTAGAAATAGCCATGAAAATCACTGCTTTTTAATTACTTACCTAGTAATGTCTGCAATATTAATACCTAAAAAACTGTAAAAAACTAAAGAGCCAAGCTCTTTAGTACCGTGGCCCAGGCAGTAGGTGGTTCTCCGGTATGAACTGTAGACAAGTGGGCTGTGCTGAAGCCTCTGTAGATGATCTTTCTCAAGCCTAGTTCATGAGGTTAGCTTTTTTTTTAATCAATCACGGAACTTTTATTACAATATTTTATACATACAGTAGATCTAGAACATTGAAATGTAATGTTTGAATTTAAAGTTAGATTGCCTTCCCTGCAATACTCTTCCAATATGATTTTTTTTTTAATTGTTCTTGTATAAGTGAGAATTAATTTGCCTCGTTTTACTTAGAAACACATGTACACACTCCCAGACACACACAGAGTCTGCTTTTGCACTCTCTCTATCTCACTCTGTCTCCTTCTCTCAGGTCCCTGTACATTTCCATGGGACATTCTGGGTTGTGTTGCTGAGCCTAGAACATCCCACTACAATATTTGACTAAAGATACCGCACAGATGTAATTAATGTGCATCATCTCTAACCCCAGGATAATTATGTGTTAATGTTTATGGAGTTAATGGCCAAATCTGCTGTAGAAAAAGTTTAATTAATGACAAACGAACTTCTTGGGGTAGAGGAGACTTCTAAATTTATCAGTGGAAAGTCCATTGTTCAGCTAAATTTTTCTCACTGACCTTGCTAGACTTGCTGAATTTCAAGATTTAATCAAGGAAACAGATCAATATTTAAGTTAATGTGAAATTGCTATCACTGAAGGTTTGTTGAAGGGAGATATTAATCTATTAGAGCTAAATTAGGAGTTATGAATATGGCCTTGGGAAGTGTTAGGGAAACAGTATTGAGTATGCCCTCTCCAACTATAATTTGGTAAAATGCCAAATTGGCTTAAGAAAAGATAAATTAAAACCGTGGAAGTTATTACAGAACAAAGCACTCTTCACACATACTGTATAAACTGAGTGCATTTGAAACAATTTTTGTCCTGGAAAAGAGAGCTAGACTGTTGTAGCTCTCCTGAATAATACCATGTTCCACTGCCAAGGCCTGCATGAGAAAAGAAATGTTTCTTAGAGCCTTGAGAATGGAAAAGACAAGTGAGTAACCCTACTCCATCCTTGTAAAGGCAACTTCCATAGCACAATTCTTCTAATAAATAAAGATTAACTGTATTATACATCATGATTAGAGCTGATGTATCTTAAAAAGCAGCAACACTCATACTCACCACTCGGTGGCTGAAACAAGTAATTCATTCCCCTTGTCATTTGGGCTAGCTCCAGACATTGCAAATGAATGCAGGCAGTCAGCATGAACAATCTATTGATATCTTGCTGGGATTACAACTTTGGGGAACAAATGTTGTAAATCACAATGCTTCCATTTCAGAGAATTAACCGAGATAACAACAAAATTTAAAGATACGCTGTGTGTTACCCAAAGGTAATACACAGTATTTTTTTGACCCATGCACAATATTACTGAGCTTCTCTAGGGGGAAAAAGATGACAGTTTATATATGATCTGATGTTATTCTGTTCATCCACACTAATTTTGTGTACTTGAATTAAATACTGTAAGGCAACATTGTATTGCAGACTTTCCTCCATACCTTGGGAGAGTTCTAAAGATCAGAGCACCACATTTTTTAAAAACTTGAAGGGAATTTACAGACTCTCAATGAGGACTTTGGCCGGTTTCTGTTCAAGGCAGAGATTGCTGCCTGCTTCAGTCCCTCTGCTCTGGAATTCCTATTCTCCTATTTCCCTACTTGGCTGTCCTGTTTTGTTTTTTTTTTTTTTTCAGTTTGTGGTGGTTTTGGGGATTTGTTTGTTTGTTTGGGTTTTTTTTCTTTTTTAATTGTGTTGTCTGAAATATTGCAGCTGTAGCGGCAATGGACAGGAAGGAGGCAGCCCTGTATAAGCTTCTCTGCATGTGGTTTGTCACAGTACTACAAATGCTGGATCATTTCTTTCCAAGCATCTCATTTTCTTTCCTTGCAGGACCTTGTTTTGCTGCAATGCAGGGGTTAAACAAGTTGTGTAAAGTGAGACAAGCAAAGGTCTAGTATTACCTTCAATAGGCTTCTATCATGTGATCAGTTTTGGTGTGGCAACAAATATTTGAAGAAACTCAAGTGCATATAAGTATTAGACAACTAACAGTTTAGATCCACAAAGTCATCAGGGTTTTCATCCTCATAGCATCTCCGCTGGCAGCAGAAGACAGTCATCTTTAATTTGTAGGTAGAGGATTGAAACAGAGAAAATAAGGTTGACCAAGATGAGAAATAATTGGAGCTTCTAAGTCCAAGGACAGGGCATGAATTACTGACTCATATTTGATGTGAATGGTTGTGAGATTATCCTGTTTTGTTACTGTTGGGTTGGACTCATTTAGCCAACTAATCTATTTTGTTATTTGGGGTTTTTTTTGTTTGTTTGTGGGGTTTTTTTCCTTAAAGTATTCATCAGTACATTTTATTAAAAGAATAACTCCGACATCCAAAGAGACAGTCTGCTACCTTGCCAGAAAGTGTTACTTTTTTCCTGTAGGAGCTTGGCTGATATGAATTTGGTTGTTAACAACTACAATGTTTTAGGCATACAAGTGGTATGAACTTGGATACCAAAGAGGTCACTTTGCATCAGTTTGGCAGCGCTCCCTCTACAATGTCAAGGGACTGAAAGCTCAGCCTTGGTGGACAGCAAGGGAAACTGGATATACAGAACTGGTGAAGGTAAGGCTTCATTATAATTCCTTTTTTATTAAAATTTCAACCACAATCTAAGTTATTAAGCAGGGAAAGTACTAATCAATAAGGTCAGAAGTACTGACTCTGAATTCCAGACACCACTGTCAGACTGAGCACAAGACTTAAGTAAGATACTATAAAATAAGCTCAGACATTTTCAAATTTGAGAATGGGGACAGGATGGCTGAAATGATTAATAAATACAAATTGTATATGGTAGACAAATATAACATTTCAAGTGGAAAATGACAGCACACTTTGGTAATGTCCGGAACACCCATTGTGAATTTTTACTTAGTCAGGAAAGGCTGTGCTTTTGAGCTCTTGTGTAATATTTAGTGACTTTGGAAGCCTTTAATTGCATAAGAGAAACAAGTGTAGATTTCCAGTGGTGGATTTAACAAAAGAAAATAACACAGAATTTAAAGTCTTTAAAAGGTTTTTTATTTATTTAATGCAAGGCGCGTAGTGTGGTAATTGTTCATAACAACAATTTTCTTTCCAAAATTGCATTGTTTGTATTGATTTATTATAATTCTAATAATAATTCCTAACAAATAAAAAATTAGGAAGAGCTTTTTTTCCCCTGTATATTTCAATTATTGGTGTGTGCTTTAGAGAAACCATTATGGGGAAATAGTTTAAACCCAAAAATGTATACTTGTAAGGAACAAATTCCTTCAGAGTGGTTGTTTCTTTGTACTTAGTTACATAGCATGTTGCAAAAGAACCACTATGAAAGGATGATTTTATTTAAAAAAAATAAAAGTAGTATAAAAAGGAAGATTGCTCTTTGTTATGGTTTTGATGGCAACATAAATAAGGCTAGAAATTCAGATTAAAGTGTGATTCACCAATGAAATCTCAGCCACACCAAAAAGCAGGGAGCTTTATGGACTAGCACATGAAATATGCTAATATTAGATCAGTTCTTGAGGTACGTGTGGGAATGGATGCTTCTTGCCATAAAAGATATGGAGAAACTGGGAACTTCTTAACATGTTTCTGTCGAACAAAAAGGAAACATACATATTATTTGACTGGTGTTTTAGGGCTACATGCAGTGTTGTTTTACAGTATCTTGCATGTAAACCTTTAAATTCCTATGTTACAGAAGGTAATGATCCATTCACCCTTGGCATGAGTCAGCTTTGAAGGGTGAAATAGTTCAGTTGGTGTTATAAAATGGCCAGAGCTCCACTTTGAAGGGGTTTCTTTCAGATGAATCTGGCAAGATATGGAGGCCTTGGTTTGGATCAGTATCTTGAGTGGCTCCTAGAAGAGCCACTCAGAAAACCAGCAAGGATAGAAATTCTCCCCTGACCTCCACAGTACAACTGCCTCTCTGGAATTCAGTAATACCTCTTCATTCCAATCATTTGGTGGTATATGTTTTAGCTGTTTTATTAGCAATATGTCAGTGAATCTAGATTAAATTGTGACTGGTAATTTACTTGCACAGGTATTGTAATTTGGGAGTGGTAAGATTTACATTCTTCAAGATAACACTCACGGTTTAAAGTATAAAGCCAAAATGTAGTTATATGCATCAGGACAACTGTATTGTTGGTTTTTTGTAACTCAAGAAAGTACTTGAAGTTTTGAAAGAAAGCAGGTTTGATTCTAATAACATATAATGCTGCAAGCAAGACTAGAAATAGTATTCTTCAGGAAGTGGCAAAAAATTACCAGTGACATTAGTTTTACTAATTTCTGAAGTATTCCAACTTCTGTACATGGTTTAGTTAAAAAAAATTATATCCCCTTCTCACAGAGCAAAACCAATCAACAGTTATTTCCTACTGCTTCATTTCATTACATTCCTCTTACATCTATGTGGGAAATGCTTCCAGATCACAGTGGTTGGGCCAGTTTGGACAAATTTGGAGGAAAATATCCTCTGACAGAAGGCAGGTTACAATCACCCCTCCCCCACCAGGTTCGGGAAAAAAAATTTTCCTCGGAGGAAAGTGAAAGAGATAAAAAACTACTTATTTAACAAACACACAGGAAAAGGATAATAATGCTAAATAATGAAATCTCTCTCTGTGGAGAGAAACCTGGAAAGATTTCAGTCCTTCTGTAGGTGTGGTCTCTCTCCTCCTCCTCGGAGCTGGGTCGGTGTGTGCCCACCTCTGGGGCCTTGGTGGAAAATTCTCCTGTTGTGTTTTGATGTTGAAAACGAGAGAAGAAGGGAAAAACAGAATTCCCAGGAAAACAAAGTTCAACTCTCCGACTCCCTCCGGAGAAAAGGAGCCAAAAGCTGGCTGAAAAGCAAGAAGGGTTCTTCCTCCACTCTTGCTGCTGCAGAAGCAGAGGAATGTGTCTGTATCCTTGAAGAACTGTTTTGAAAAGTTCACTCGGTTTTTTTCCTCTCCCCCCTCTCAGGCTCAGTTTAAAGGCACAGAAAGGCACAAAATTAATTTCTGGGCATAGAGCAGTGATAGGGGATGCAACATCATAAAGTCACCCCAAGACAGTGGTAGAATTCAATATGGATATGTGCTGTACACAGCACTGGAGGTCCTGACTCTCTCTCTTGAGTTTCACTACTTGTTAAATGGGAATGAAATATTTTCAGTAACTTGGTAGCTTAATAATGCAAAGTGAACATTTATTTGTGGCTGAGGCTGTAGTAAAGCTGAACTCTCTTTGGTTCATTCCATTAGCCAGCACAGCTGTGGTCAGTGGCATCTTATAGCACAGACCTGGCTTGATTTTATTATAAAGGGTCGTCTAGTTTCTTGGGCCTAGAGATGGCGATGTGAATTTTGACAGTGCCTTGCTTTTATCACAGCAAGCCAAAAGAGAAAACTGTCTTTTTTCAGTATTCTCAGTTTAATAACTTCCTTTTGAGGGGCATTCAGCTCACTTAGCTGTAGTCATACAGATGTGAGATATACTGTCCGTGCTAGTGGCCTTGTTTATAAGTCAAAAAGAGGGGTGTTTCCACAGGATGATTCATTTTTACCATGTTAAATAACTGCCTAAGCGTGGCTTGTCTCCTTTTCTGGTGTTAACTCTCCTACTGCTTTACTTAAAAAATGGGGCTGGGTGCTTAACTTCCTGATGGGTAAGGTCAAAAAAAGACAGTCTCATACTTTATCTATTTGGATATTACCTGCTTGGTAGTATTACCTGTTTGGATGTCTTAAGGAAGAGGGTTTTGGGCTGGGTTTATTTTGCGGGGCAGGTGGGGAAGACTGAGGGTATCTCAGTAACGCTTATCAGGACACGGTAAATCTTAATTAGTGGAACTGTGCTGAAGGGAAGTGGATTTTTGAATCTCTCTGCAGCTCATTGATGCTTAAAGTTTTTCCTTGAAAGAATAGGAAGAGACACCTGATTTCTCAGGGAGAAGAAGATATAAACCTTTATATTAGGAAGGGTGTGGCAAATGATTTATGTAGAGATGTCCTGCTAATGTTTCTGATTTACAGTATTTTAGGCCTTTGGATCTGGGAATTCAAGAAACTGTCTTTCTCTTTTGATCTCAGCTGAAAGGAAACCGTACTTTCATCTTTGAAAACCCATCCTTTTGCCTTAGGACAATTAGCTTTCCTCAGCCAGTTCTACTGAGTCATTGCATCTTTCTCCAGTACCTTCTGTAGAACCTCAGCTTTAGCATTATTCTATTCTGGTGATAAATTGAAAAATAATAAAAGAAATACAATGGTGTTGGATCCTAGAGACTTTTCACTGGTCTGAAATTAATACATAGGCAATGGCTTAAGTAACTTTGTCCTTTCTGCATATTGTGTCCTTTGACTTTTGGAAAGGACCCAGAGGATGCTTTGCCAATAATTTACTCCAGTGAATAGCTGATTGATTAAAGTAGATATCTTGTATTGTTGGTTTTCTCTGATGACTTAGATTTTATTAATTAAAGTTTCAAGTGCAGCAAGAAAAGTGCAGAAAGATAATGAAAGTATTGGCAACAGCACATATCTTTATAGTTTTCCATAGGCTGACAGTTGGGCCTTAATGTTTTAGGTAACAATAGCTAAACATTCATAGTTAAGGGAGAAATTAAATTGAAATGTGTATTTAAAGTGTGGTTGGATGCTTTAAGGGGAGACTTGTGTTGGAAAGAGCAAAGATGTTGCATACAAGTGCTGATGTTTAAGCACTCTGAGTGATTGAACGGGTGCAAGGAATCTTTTTTGAATGGTTTAAAACAGTGCCCCTTGCTTGGAGGTTGTCAGCGTTACCCAGTGGAGATGTGGTAACTGATTGTGCATGCTTTCCTATTCTGTTTCAGTAGCAAAGTGAAGTACATTAAACTCTTCACCATGATTTTGTTTTACAGTTCAGTGAATTAAAATGGATGTGTGGTCAGTAGTCATGCCTCATGTGAGGGGTAGCAACCTCTTAATCTCTTCCTATGTCATTTATAACCATGCATTGAAAGGGTTTGACAGCCCAGAGTAAGGACACTTTCAATATAATAGTTTCACATAAAAATAAACCAATATTAAAAAGTCCCTATTTAAATAAAATCTACATTACTGCCAGATGTACAGCAACTGTAAACTTCAATTGTTGTTAGGAACTGTATTTAAAAAGCCATATGGAGGTTTATGGGAATCAGCTGCTAGCAAACAAGTACATATGCTCCCAGTTCTGGTTGCCTACTGATTTTTCACTTGTAATCAGGATACTGCGCCAAATATAATATGAATTTTTTGCTCTAACCTGGAGCTTGAATCCTTAAATTTCATGGAGCCATAAGTATATTTAACTTTTTTCCTGTAGATACCAGGTCTTGGATCAGGGGCTGTAAGTCCAAGTCCTGGACTTAGTCATTACGCTTTAATGGTGTTTTGTGTTCTTACTATTCAAAGTATCCCTAAGAGTCTGTAATATCAGGGAGACCAAGGCTGAGTGGTGTTTGAACTCCCCACTTAGTTTCTCCCTAGGAGTTGTCTGTTGCTCGTTATAAAGCACTATCCATGTGTTTTACAGGTGGGGTCTAGGTTTTTAGGACAGAAACCCTATTGATTTCTGGGCAATTTATGTCTAAAACCAGTGAGGATTTAGTTCAAAATTGATGAGATGTATTCAAATAAATTTGTATCCAACATACAAATTAAGCAAGGTTAACCTATAAAGGTGTTTGTCCTTGTGTTTAACACAAGGACAAACACTTACCTTTATAGGTTAATCTTCAACCTGTGGTGCTTGAGAGAGAGTAGAGGTGACAAAGCAGCTGTTGCCTACAATGCCTTGGACCACCAGTGCTCTTCAGGCATCATCTTGTCTGTGTGTATGAATGCTCCCTCTTACCTTTTTTCAGCTGAGGGAGTAGGATGAGTTTGAGGAAGAACAGAAAAACTTGTAATAACTTTTAAAGTTTTCCAGTTTTGTTGCTCTGCATCACTAAATTGAGGCTGGTGTGAGTGTAGGTTATTCTTTTCTTTCTCTTCTCCAGCCAGTGCAAAACCAGGTACTCAAGCTGGCATTTTCTTTTGTAGATAAGATAGTGCTGAATAAGTAGCAGCACTCTTCTCGTATTCATCTCTGATTAGGTGGAAATTTTCAATCTGTTTTTGTACCCTACATTTTGGAAAAGTCAGTTTTTCAAAGATATTCTAAAAAAAACCACCAACCCCAAAGCAACTCTACATTTTTACTTAATGCTAATTGTTAAATGAGTGTTATAGAAAGTATCAATGAGGGAGAATAATGTGAATGCACCAGGAAAAATAAGTGTTCTTCCCCATTTTTTGATTGGTGAGAGAAAAACCCAATTTGTTATGATAGAGATTACTGTAATAACAGAAGTGAAATCCATATTTTCATATGTTTTAGCCTAGCTAAAATTGTTCTAGTGAGAGAAAGTATTATAGACAACACGTTCTAGCCATTGTTTGCTTTGTTGAGCCTTTTATGATCTAGCAATATAAACCTATTTTGTCAGATCAGCTTGTCTTTTAAGTAAAAAAAACTGAAGTGGAAAATGCAACTGTTTAATTCACATGGGGAAGGCTAATAATCATATGAAGTTTTAAGACTAAAAGGGGGCAGTTATATCACCTAGTCTGCTCTGTTACAGAGACTTTTGAGTTTTACTCGTCATATAAGGAGGTAGTGTGGGAAAATATCATGGCTTATTTCACTGTGAAATGGATTGAAAATGTCTTACAGAAATGCTTTGTTCAAGAGCACAAAGAAAAAATGAAAACTATTCATCCAAAATAAGGTTTAGTGAGAAAAGTAAGCTGCTGGGAAATTGAAGTTAGATTTATCCAGGTCCATTGTTATACTGTGGGTTTTCCATTTATATTGCTATAACATTAAAATGACTTATTATTGGTAGAATAAAAGGTTTTTTAAGCTATCTGATTTCTCAAAATATAATGTCCTAAGGCAGCAGAGAACAGAAATTTTATTTCCTGTATTTTGTGGGTTTGTATGTATGAAGTGTAAGGCAGCTCACACGTTGTGGTTGTGTCCATAAATGATCACCTGGCATTTCAAGTTGTACATGATTTTTTCAATAGCATCAACATATGCAAGTGAATCTCTATAAGCCTTTTTGAAGGTTTAAATCATAAATTTCCACTCAAGTGGTGTGTTTAGATTTGTCCTCTTTGGTCTGTAATATTCTGCGATATCTGGAGTTCTAGGTTATGTGAGTGGTTTTCCAGTTGCAGGAATGATTCCATGTCACATGTGCAGTGTTTAGGAAGGTCAATACATTTAGCTTGCAATGCAAAATGATCACTTAAAGAGCCCTTAGGCTCATCAAATAGCAAGTCAAAGAGAGGCCTCATCTGTAGAGGCTGGCTGTTGTTGGAGTCTCACAATCCCAATGTGATTGTATGAAGAATGGTGTGAAAGTTATTTTTCCTGCCTTAACATGTCAGAAGGGAATAGAATATAAAGCAACTTGATAATAATGGTGAACACTTCTTTTAGTGCTTTTAAATAAAAAAGTAAAGTTCATAATGGCGAGGAAAAATAAAAATGGTACTAAACCCAAATACAGTAACTTCTCAGTGCAGTAACATGGCTCTCACAACAGTCCTTAGAGAAAAACTGGAAGCTCATTCGGGATGAGGGCCTTGCTGTGATGGATAAAAAAAGAAGCCTCTTCCTGCCTGAAGATGAGAACCTACGGGAAAAAGGAGACTGGAGCCAGTTTACCTTATGGCAACAAGGTAAAACATTCTGTATTTCTTTTCTTACCCCAATTTCACAATCTCAGACTGATGTAGTGTAATAAGGAGTAGCAACACAGTTTTTTCTAGAACTGTTTTTGTAATCACAATGTACAGAGGAAGGGAACTGATAAAACAGTGTTCGGGACCCCTGTGACAATGAACAGAGGGTTCTTTGTTCTAAACCATGTTGTCCTGAAATACTTCTAAGAGTCCCTTGAGTATGGTAACTGTTCAATGAGTGTACTCCTCTTCTGGCAAGGCTGCCAACACTTTACCTGGTAATGCATAGTACAGATAGATCAGCCTGAGGGAAGGTGAGGACACGGGGGAAGGCACATCCTCAATACTGTGTTGCCAGCTAGGGGAGTTCTGTCATTCAGAAATGGTATGAGCAAAAGAATATGACTTGAATAAGCCTGCTGCCCCGCCCCTGAGCTGGGCACTGGCACTGGGAGGCCCAACTCTTGGAATGACCTTAAATTCTTATAAAACTCCACATATGAAAGAGAACTGTAAAATATTAAAAGCAATTCATATCAAAATGTAAGCTGGTGTTGAAATGGTATGACACTGGTGGCATTTTTATCTTTTCTTTCTATGCAGCCACATTAGGGATTATACTTTTAAAATAATACTTTTTAAATGGTAGAAAGCCTGGTGTTCACAAGTAGTTTAAAAGCAGAATGTGCAGGCTGCTATGATATTACAACATGGAGGTACTTCAGTGGCACAATCTGTAAAATGGGAAGAGTAATATTAACCCATCTCTGTGTCAGCTCTTTGGCAGCTTTGTTGCTCTTCTTCTCTGCAAAGCAGAAAATGGAAATGTTCTTTCATTGCTGTTACCAATGCTCTATCCATTATTTTCACTAGGAAGAAAAAATGAGAATGCTTGTAAAAGTGTTCCGAAAACATGTGCTTTATTGGAAAGATTCCCAGAAGCTACCGGCTGCAGAAGAGGGCAGGTACCTGGCAAACTTCTTCATTTTTGCAAATCTTTAATGCTGGGAGCAGGTGATTTTGAGAAATAGAGGGGCACATATAGAGGAATGCAGGATTTTGGTATGTTTAATGATGCCTCAAGCACACGATAAACTTAACCATAAAAATATGCCCTATTTTAGCTGTCAGCAAATACCAGGTGAAATATGTTAGCTGAAGCCTTTCTAGGACTCTTTAGTTGAGCCATTTTACCTTGTATTTCCTGGGAGCTCGTGGTAAGTAAGTAGTTATTTGCCATGGGTCACAATTACAACAAGTAATGCCTTACTAAATCTCAGCCTGAAGTGACCTGATCTGACTCATAGCCCAACTCTGCTTTGAGCAAGAGGTTGGATTAGCTCCTTTCTAACCTGAAGTTTTTTGGTTTTTTTTCTGATCTGAACCTAACTTTACATGATTAATTCAGTGAGCCAGATTCTCACTGTGATAAACTTCACATGTCTACCCCAGCCTGGCTGCATTAGACAGAGGGAGAATCACCTTGTGGAAGCCAAATAGTGCTGCCACATGCTTCCTTCCTGAAGGTAAAGGAAAGAAATTTTACATCCATGAACTGTGGGTGCCAACAAAATTTGTTTCAAGTGCCTACAATGACTATCCAACTATCAGTTAAACTCATTTAATCATGAAGTAGACCTGTATGGATTAAAACACATGCAGCTGAATGAATGGGCCAACACAGATATCAAGTGGTTCTGTAGGACCTAAGTTTTCATTTTTTTCCAAATTACTGTATTTTGTCTTTAATGACTATGTGAGAATGACCTTCCCATGGCAAAATTAAGGATGCAAAAGCTGAAAAGTACAGTGGTCCTAATTCAGAGCCTTGAGAGTATGGGTTCATCTTTTGACCAGTCCCTTGCTTTTGATGTGCAGAACTACACTGGATGGCTACTGCTGTGGGAATGAACAAGGCTGTTGTTTCATTGCTTGGTTGTAAAGACTGGTTGCAGTGAATGTTACTGATGAGAAGCCATCACACTCAGTGTGGCTAACAACAAGAAAACTGCTCTCTGTGGCATCCATAGCCAAAGCAGATCTGTCCCTCAGAGCAAATGCTCTTTGAGAGCTACTATTTTGTTCATCATTTCGTGGTGCCCTACATGTTATCACCAGGATATAGTTTGCAGAAATGTTGTGCATTTACAGCTGTAGCTGTAGTCACGTGCTTTGAACATATAAATGTACAAAAATCTGAAAAGTGGTGCTCTAGAAGTCTTAAGTTTTACATCAACTATTATGAGACGCCTAGGGCAGTTTTAGTTTTATGATAGCCATGACTCAAATGTTACTGCTAAAATAAAATATCAGCTGATCCCTATTCACATACTGATGCACTGTAAGCAATGGGAACAAACACAATCAGGGAATAAGGAATTCTGTGGTAAACAAACCATTTGGATGCTTTGGGCACCTCATGTAGTGACAAAGATAAAAGAAATATAAAATAATCAACTACCTGCTCAGTGCTGCTGAGAGACTGTGTAGAACAATAGGAAGTGATCATATTATTTAAATTTATCAGATTCTTCTTAAAAATAGCAGTAAAGTGTAAGTATCACAGCTAGTTTTAATTCTGGACATTTCTTGCATTGCAACCACAGTACAACTCATTGGTAGTTTAGAACAGTTTATCTATAGCACTTGAGCACAGCACACAGAAATAATTCACAGACATATGCAGACTGATCTGCATGGGCAGAAAAGGTGCATGACAGTAATCAATCTTCAGTGCTGGTATATTAGCATTACAGACATTGTTTATCTCAGATATTAGTAAGTATCCTGCATAGCCAGTTGTTTGCATTGCTTTGGGGTCTAGCACATCATGGCGTGGCAGAGTTGGGTGGGAGGGTCTGTGTTCGCCAGGGCCACTGGAGCTTATCACTTGCTGTCATAAGAAACTGCCAGTAAGCTGAGACCTCAGATGGCAAGAATGGCTGAGGCAAGAGGCACACGCTGTCTTCTGCTGGTTTTGTTAACAGTTGGAGAGCATGCAACACCTTAATCTGCAAGATTTATCAAAGCTACCCTGTCCCAGCCAAATGTGCAGATTTCTCAGTTGAAAAGGTGCTTCTCACCACTGTCATGCATTATTCACACTTCCTGTTCATTGAGTTGATATAGAATGAATCAGAAAGGTTGAGGTGAGAAGGGACATCTGGAGATTATTTAGTCCAACCCCTTGCTCAAAGTACGATGAATTAGAGCAGGTTGCTCAGGACTGTGTCCAGCCAGGTTCTGAATGCCTCTAAGGATAGAGACTCTACAGCCTCTCTGGGCACCCTGTTCCTGTGTACAGTAAAAAAAGTGTTTCCTTAGATGGCATTTCCTGTGTTTCAATCTGTGTCCATTGCCTCTCTGCCTTTCACTGGATGACATTGAGAAGAGCCTGCCCTCTGTCTTCTTCACTCCTCTCATCAGGTATTTATATGCATTGATAAGATCCTTCCTTGAACCTTATGTGCTCCAGGCTGACCAGTCCCAACTACTTCCGCTTCCCCTTGTATGTTAGATTCTCCCATCCCTTAATCGCCTTTATACCCTTCACCTGCTCCGGTGTGTCCATGTCTCTCTCACAGTAGGTAGCACAGAACTGGGTCCAGCATTTAAGGTGTCTCACCAGCTCTGAGAGGAAGCATAATCTCCCTCAACCTGCTGCCAGAGCTCTCCACAACGCAGCCCTGGAAGCTGTTGGTGGCTTTGCTGCAATGCTGGCTCCTGTTTAATTTGGGCACTAGGAGGACCCTTTGAGGGTCCCCCTGTGAGGACCGCACAGTCTCTTTCTAGAAAGTTGCTTTCCAGACAGTTGTATTGGTGCATGCCGCCCTAGTGCAGAATTGTACACTTCTTTTTTGTCAAATATTTCAAGATTTCTGTTTCCTCCTTTCTCCATCCTGCCAAGGTCTTTATGAAAGGCAGAAAAAAAAAAAAGTAGTGTATCAGCCATTCCTATTCAATTTTCTATCATCTGCAAACTTGCTGAGGGGGATGCACTCTGTCCCATCTTCTGAGTCACTGTGAAGCTCTTAAACAGTGCTGGACCCAGTACTGAGCCCTAGGATGCACCTTTGATGAGTGGCCTTCAGCTGGACTTTGTGCCTCTGGTCACAGTTTGTTGAGCCTGGCTTGAATGCCAGGTTTCAATCCTCTTCACTGGGAACTTACCTAGATCCCATTTCCTCACTTTGTTGATCAGGATGTTTATGGCAGACTGTTCAAAGACTTAACGTTGAGATAAACAATATCCACCAAGCTAGAAACCTCACCATAGAAAGCTGGAAAATACAGAATCCCCTTCATAAACCCATGCTGACTACACTCAGGTACATTCTTTTCCTTCATGTGTTCGAAAATTGTTTCCAGGATTACTTTCTCCATGATCTTTCCAAGGATTGAGGTGAGGCTGACTAGACAGTAGTTCCTCAGATAATCCTACTTGCCCTTCTTGAAGATAGGAACAATGTTTCCTTTCTACCAGTTCTCAGGCACCTCTGCTGATAGCAGTGATCTTTCGAAGATTGCATGGATTGATTATGGATTCACATCATCCATCTCCCTCAGGCCTCATGGGTGGATCCCATCAGGACCCATGAACCGGGTTGTTGAGTTTGTTTAAGTGTTCCCCAACGTGTTCCTTCTCCACAGAAGATAAGTCATCTGTGCTCCAGTCTATTTCACTGGTCTCAGGTGTCTTGCACTCCTGAAAGTCAGTCATACCAGTAGAGATTGGGGCAAAGAAGACACGTAGTGCCTCAGCCTTCTTCATGTCCTTTGTCGTCAGATATTCTGTCACATTTAGTAGCTGGTCATGTGTTCCCTAGGATTCCTTTTGTTGATGAGGTATTTGTAGGAATCTCTCTTGTTACCCTTCAATTCCATCTCCAGATTCAGCACCAGGAGAGCTTTAACGTTCCTAACCTCATCCCTGCATGTGCAGAGAATGTCTCTACAGTCTTTCCCAGTGACCTCACCCTGCTTCCACTTCCTGTATGCTTCCTTTTTGTATTTCAATTTTGTCTGGGTCACCATGCTCCCTGCACGTCGGGGTTATTGAGTTTGACAAGGTGCTACTTAAAAATCAACCAGCTGTCCTAGACCCCTCTTCTCTCATGGGATTTTTCCCAACAGATCCCTGAATTAAGGCCAAGTCTGCTCTCCTGAAGCTGTGGGTAGTAATTCTGCTTTTTGACTTTCTCCATCCTCTCGTGATCTTGAACTCCATCTTATGGTTGCTACAGCCAAGGCTGACAGTGACCTTCCCAGACACGTCATCTGAGAGGGGCTGGCCAGTCTGATAAACACAAGCCTTGTGTCTCCTATTGTCCATCCTTTTAAGTCTTCCCATAGGAAAGAAGGTGTTTTTTCTGACTGTAGACAGAAGATAATTATTTTCAGTTTGGAATGTGAATAGCAGTTAGTTTAAGTAAAATTCAAACTATGTACTTTTACACACAAACACATCCCTGGTTTCACACACACACCACAAGCCATATGTTTTATAGTATTAAATGCCTTTAGGATATGAGAGAGAATTCCTGCTGAAACTCAAACAGAAGATGGCATTACGCTTTTCACCCATCACCAAGGATGAGACTAAATGAAGTCCAGAACTCCCAGCAGTGTGGTTGTGAAATGGAATGTGTTGAAAAATGTGCTTTTCTCTTCTTGCAGATCAAATATTCTATCATGCACCCAGGGACTCATGTCTGGCCCCACACAGGACCCACCAATTGTCGGCTGAGGATGCATTTGGGCTTGGTGATCCCTAAGGAAGGCTGCAGAATACGGTGTGCCCAAGAGAACAGGTATGGTTGCAGTGTTTGGTTGGGGGAGGGAGTTGGTGTTTGGTTGCTTACTTGCTTCCCCCCCCCCCAGTTTCCTCAAGACTGAAGAAGGGATAGGACTGCATGTAATTAAAAAAAACCTGAAACAATGGGGTGTTTTATTGACCAGGATGTGTAATATATTTCATTAAAAAGGCAGCTTGCACCCTAACTCATGGTACAAACTTATAAATATCAGTTCTGAAACAGTGCCAGGAGAAGCTTTGGAAACAAACCTGCTCTTTGGAAATAACAGTGGGTTTGCTCAACAGGGTCTCTCTGTTTACTTTTACAATGCTAGCCTAATATTGCTGCCAGCAGAGTTCCTGTATTTATTTTGATTTTGGAGAGATTTAGAATTTGTTGCTTCTTCGGCAGAAGCTAAGACTTAGATGTACCTGCGTTTTCACCACTGTGACAGAATACCATGGTACTTCTGGCAGAAACCTCCTTTTTAGCTGGTATTATTTTTTATAATTCAGTTAAAATATTCCAGTTGAAGTTGATCTCAGAATGAAGACATCTATGAAGTTTTTGGCCCAGTGATTTACACAGGTGGCAATTTTTTTAAAGTGCTTTTTAAATGAAATTGCTTACCCATTAGGGAAAAAATTGTACTGAATTTTAAGTCAGTTTTATCTCTCTTTGCTCAGTCCAAATCCCAAAATTAAATGGGATTAACAGCTATTAAATAGCTTATACATTTACAATCAGGGCATATACTCCCCTTAAAGATGAAATGGGAAAATGTGCTAAGTTTTTTGCATTATATTATCCAACACAGAAAAATGTAGTATTAACTATAATGCTTGTTGCTTACAGGCTTAATTTGCTGAGACTTAAGTGAAATTCTCATGACGCTTAATATCTAGCTGTATATTTTGAAAGATTCTTGTATTGTCTGCAGTTTCTGAGGGCAACAAGTGTTAATTTTGAAATATTTTCAGTGTAATAATGTCATTAATGGTAGTTATGTAATTAATTTAATATTGAGAAATAAAATGCTACTCTTATCTGCATGACTGCAATATCTAGCAAAGGGGTTTTTTTTTCGTAACATTTGAAATCTTTTGGAATGGAGGATAGAAGTATCCAGTTAATAACCAAAAATGTTGTTACTACACACTCCTGCTGACATGTGACTTATTTAATTATTTGTCATAGTGTTACAACTGACACTGCCTACCTCTAGGAAGTGATGGACATTTTCGTCCACCATTCCAATCCAATATCCAAAATAACTTGGGTGGAAGGAGAGGTAGCTAATTGCCTTAGAGGACTGGCATGGAGTCTTTTCACTTTAGGACGTTGCTGTGACTTCAGATTGGTGGTGACTGAATGGCATTACCATTAGGTGGCTGTTTAGTAACTGGTGTGAACGAAGTAGTGGTTTTGCTCTGCTGCCAAGAGAGCAGGTGGCCACAGCTCACCACCTGTTATGAGGCTGGCACCCTTCTTTGTCTTAACCTGGACAGAAGGGATAGTCCTGTGGAGAATGAACTTGAATACCGCCTTGGTAGTTAACACTCCCACAAAGTCAAGAGTGGAAAGATGCCTGTTGCTGCAGACAGAGCACAGAGCATATCAGTGTCCAGGTTCTGGAACCTGGGTCAGTCTTATGCATCAGTGTCTTGGGGTGACTTTATGATGTGTATCCCCTATCGCTACCCTATGCCCACCAATCTTTTCTATGTCTTTAAACTGAGCCTGAGAAGGACAGAAAAAAAACGTTTCAAAGCAGTTGTTTCAAGGACATGGAGATACGCTCCTCTGTTTCTGCGGTACCCTT